>JANHFJ010007585.1:11016-21609 GCA_032468195.1 Cerberus rynchops | reverse complement strand
ATTGGCCAATGATTTAATTTATTTTAAATTGCATTTTAACTTCTGTATGTCTTGTTTTATATGGCTGTACACCGCCCTGAGTCCTTTGGGAGAGGGCCGGTATAGAAATCCAATAAATCAAATCAAATCAAAGGTGCTTTTTCAAAAGGCAAAAGTGAGAGAGAAGGTTAATTTTCCTGAGAAAATTAAACAAAGGGTGATTTTGCAGTAAAGTACCCAAGGCGCTGCAGTTATTTTTCTGCCTGTTTGATTACTTTATGGATGGCAATGATGGGTATGTAGATGGAATTTTTCATTTAGTAAAAATTGAATTAAAACTTGCTATGTTCTAAATGAATTATGCATAAATCATTTTAGTCATAAATCTCAGTAATTTGTGTGATAAGATCACTTGGTTTTCCTTATTAAATGAGACAACTCTTATTCATTGTGATATTAAAATTGCATTTTAATCTAGTAGGTACCACATATAAGCATGTTTATTATAATGTAAATACCAGATGGTTGGTTCTTCCTACTTTTCTGTCTCTAGCACATGGAACACTGTATGCCCTTATTTGCCTTTGTTAGCTGTTTTGGTCTGTTTTTACTACATATGGATTTCTATCTTCGGTTTTAAATGCTAGTTAATTCTGATTTACCATGCATTTATTTTGATCGATTCATTGTTTGTTATAGGTTTTGCTACAGGCATTATTCTTTCAACAGAAGATATTACTCTTAGTTCCATTGCATGATGGGCTGTAGTTCTTAAGTAGGGCTCAATTTTAATTGGTTTTAAAAGCAAACATTTAAATTAATTTATTCATTATTGCCAACTTTAATCAATAGAAGGAAGAATCAAAGGTCTTATTAATTGCATATTATAAAAAAATTCCCAACAATAAGAGCGACCCAGAATGATGTTGGCTCATGTTTGTTGGATGGTGCTTACGTGGAGCTCTATAGCCATTTATTGTGGTTACTTTAATTTGAAATCTGCATGGAACAGAGTGTTGAAATAGCCCCTTTAAATTCCATGAAGCAATAATTTCATTCACGCCTTCATTTGTTCATTTATTCAATTAATTTCTGGTTAATTTCAACCATAAAGTAACTTGGGGCAGTGTACAAAGAGGTTAAAAACATATCAAAATAACAAGGAAGATCCAAAAGATCAAGCAATTGCTTAAGAGAGAAAGAATGGCAAGTAAAGAATGTCAATTAGAAATATAGAATGGCAGAAACAATCAGGAATAAATGATATTTAAAAAATACTGTTTCCCACTGAATACTATGAATCATTGAATCCTAGAGTTGGGAGGGACTGAGAAAAGCTTCTAGTCAATATCCTGCCCAGAGTAAGAATCCTCAGACCATTCCAGACAAATTGCTGTCTAATCATTTCCTGAAAACCTCTGGTGATGGAGCTGTTCCATTGCTTAATAGCTCATGTAGTCAGGAAATTTCTCCTTAATTCAAGATTGGCTCTTTCCCTGTTGACTTCCACTCACGAGCTTTGTCTTTCCCACAAATGCTATGCAGAATTTTTTCATCCCCTCTGCCCTGAAATACATTCCATCAGATATTGGAAGATTGCTATTATGTCTCTGCTTAGCTTTTCTCTTCTTTAAGCTAAACACCAGCTTCTTTTAACTGATCTTTGTATGATGTTTGCTGTAAACTACAGTTCCTCAGTGTCCTTTTATTGTGTTGACTAGAACTAGACATAGAACTGAAGTGCAACATAGAGTGGTCATATCACTTCTCACTATCTTGATACCATTTTTCTCATTCTGTATAATAGTAACGGTCCCAAATGTTTAGGGTAATCTGTATTGCTATCAGAGGGAATACCTGCTACAGGTTTTTTGGGACGTAATGGTCGCATTGGGCAAAGGGGCTAAACTATAGTTTTCCTGTCAAGAGGTAGATGAGGTGTTTTACTAAGTCATAATCTATAGCATATGCCACACAGTAGCTCATTCATAAATTGCATTAAGAAAGAATGAAAACATATTTTGATAGGGCAACTTGGTATTAGGTCTAATATGCAGTATTTTATTAAAACTAGTGCAAAAGTAACATTGTAAAAGCTATTAATTTTCAGCCTTGTGAGGTTATAAAATATGTAAAGGAAATAATTAAACAATGTTAATAAATGCTTGGTAATTTGTCAATTTACATTTTGCTTTTACAACAAGTTAAGATGTTTTATCTAAATAGTTTTTAGGGGTGGCAGAGCCAATATTTAATGAAGGGGCTTGAAACTAGATGATGTTATGCTTCAAACATGGGGTTTCATCTTTTCAATTTGGTCAATATTGATAGAAATATAAATATGGACTGTGGGTTTGGATGTTGTAACTTGATTAGCTATTTGTTTGCTGAGGCAAGTCATATCTCACCTTGAGAAATGTGCAAATAGCATTGCCCTTGACTTCTGTTTTATTTTGTTTAAAAATAGCGAGTAAATTAAGATTATGCCAGGTAGAATAGATAATATGTTTCTGAGTCAGGTGCACCTGTATGTATGTATGTGTGTATGTGTACTATATGTATGAATACAAAATATTGCAATGGTAATTTTGTGATTTTTCAATCTGTTGGGTTTTGTTTTAACTCATTACAGAGAGTCAGAAATGAGTGATCCAATTTAAAATTGATTTGAAAACTAACGTGGTTAGTTAGTTTAGCTTGAATGTCTGTGGTTCAATAGTTCATTCATTTGTCTTGAATATTTGCATAATCTTATTTTTATTCACCTCCAAGATAAACCTTCTTATGTAGGGGTAGGGGAAAGTTATAACAGTGGAGAGTGCCAAGTCAGATTCCTTGAAATTTAATCTTAAAAGATGGATGCTGCTGATTTGAGTTTCACAAATGGTGACTGATTGTAACAATTCACGGCTGATTGTTGCATTAGCATACATAATTTTTTCCAGGCTCCAAACATTCTTGATCATTTAGATGCTCTATAAACATGTACATTGTTGGACTTTGTTTCCTGCAGATTGAGTTTGCTGCTGTCACTACAAAAGAAAGTACAAAGCGAAGGAAATGAACAAATACTCATGGAATCTAAAAACTTGGAAAATGTTAATTATAGTTAATATTCCCCAAGTATACGAATGCTATAAAGGCACCATGCTAAAAAAAAAAACCCAAAACACGAGTTCTACTCTGCCTTAGGGACAAAACCAGATGGGTGACCTTGGTCCAGAGATTTTTTCTCAGGCTTAGGAAACAGAGCAAGGCCAACACATGTCTGAAAATATTGTCAAGAAAACTTCATGGGCATCTCTAGGAAGTCACCAGATGCCAAAGTGAGTTCAAGCCATTCCCCAGCAACACAACCACATCTTTCACAAAAAGAACATCTGTATAAAGATCTATTTTACTAAAAAGTTATAGCGATATCTAATATTTTAGTAATTTTGTAATGCAATCAAAGAGGTTGACAGTTTGGATTGTAATGGCAGTAAAGGTCTAAAATTCTGTTCCCTTAGTAGTACCATCTATTGGGCGAGTATTTCAACTTTTAAATCAACATATTAAGTTAAATGGTGCAATTTTATGTTCAGGGATAATACTTATCCTTTTAAAAATGGCATTACAAACAAAGATGGAATATCTTTTTTAATGTGTTGTGCCCAAGTTTATTTCAAGGAAGATAATCCCTTGGTGTTTTGGGTTAAAGACATCAGTTCCGGTGTGCATTAAAAACCCACCTATTTCAGCAAGCCGGTCTGGCCTAGTACTTAATGGGGTTTTAAATTTATTTTTAAATTAGTTTTAAGTTTTTAAATTTTTTAAATTTTTAATCAATTTTATTTCTAACTGCTCTATATTGGGTTTTTTTAACTAATTGGCCATTTTTATTCGTATTTTTAACTTGTTTTTTAATTGTATTTTTCTTGTTTTTTACTTGGCTGTGTACCACCTCGAGTCCTTCGGGAGGGAGGCAGTATACAAATGTAATAAATAAATAAATAAATAAATTTGCAAAGTGAAAGTTTTATATGAATCCGGTCTGTAATTAATATATAAAATCAAAATCAATCCATTATCTCAAAAATGGGTCTGCCTAATGGGAAAGTAGAGAAAATGACAGAAACATATAAACGTTTTTCCTTTAATAACTGGAATGATTTAAGCATAATTTTTATAAAATATTATCAGTACTTACATGCTGAAATTGAATTTGTAGTTTTTGACTTTGTTCTGTCAGCTCCAAAAATTCCCTCATAGTTTCATCTTTTTCCATCCTGGCTTGCTGCAGATTAGCAGTGAGCTGAGTTATAATGTTGTCTCTTTTTTTGATAGCAGTTTCAAATTCCTGCAGCTAGAAAAAGTTATGTTAAATATTAATATCATTTATAAAGAACTGTATATCAGTTCAGGTGAGTCTTGGATATATACCATTCCAAATATGTCCAGATATTTAGAAAACAGAAAAACAAAACATGTTTAGTATAAAGGCATAACAGTAGGTTTTCTATTATGTAATGTTCTCAATGAGGAATAGGGCTTGTTGACTTTCTCATTGATGGTTGCTTGATTAGGAATTGTTTCATCAAGGACAAAGCAACATATCTACAAAAACTGACAGGGCAAGCTAATATAAACAAAATCAGCAAATCTCACTGGTATCGTATAATTTATCTAGCCTGGCAATGAAACATCTGCAAGAAAATAACAAAGCTCTGAGAGTGCTAAGAACTCCAAAGTACAACCCTGAGCTACAAATATTCTCCAGATGTGTAACAGAATATTGATTTGCTTCCTAATGATATTATTTTTACCAATTAATACTTTAAAATGCTAACATAAATATACTGTAGGTTTTTGTTGTATCAGTATAGTTCTAATATTAGTAACTTATGAAAACTGCTCTAAACTTCTAAAACTTTTCCGAGAACCAATTTTCAGTCCCAAATAATTGTTTGTTTGTAAAAGAATATGGAACTGCTTGATTTTTATACTCCCTTGAATAGACCTAAAATCCAAAGAACTAAACTTCCATCCTCAAACAATTAGCAACCATTCAAATATCGTCTTGCAAAAAGAAAAAACAAAAGGGCAAATGGGGACAATGTTAAAAAAGAAATTGAATCTGATTAAAATTATCCTATTGGATTGAAATAAATATTACTGATACGCAAGACATATTTTATCAAGGAATTGTTTTCCCAACCGTCAATCCAATGCAATTTTAAGTTGGAAGATGCCGTGATTTCTCTTTCAAGCCTTGGAGGCTGTGTTCAGTTTTAGAAAAACACAAAATGAGCTCAAAATTGAAAAAGCACACATAAACCAAATATTTCCTTCCATCAATTGTAGCAGATGGGATAGGATAATGTAAATGGTGACAGAGAAGTAAGGAATTTTTTTTTGCAGTATTAGACTACAAACTGGAATCTTTACTTAACCTCATTTTCACTTTGAACGAGCTATTTTTATTTTTCAATTTTCTGACTAAAAGAGCTACATTAGGAAAATCAGGAAAGATGTATGATAAGGATGTAAAACTAGAAAAGGTATTAGAGTTCTTTTTATAAAATAGTTTCCTGCATTTTTAAATCAATCCAATAAATTATGTTTTAAAAGTTTTTACCCTTACTTAAATATTCTCTATATTTAGCAAACATCCATAAATATATTATAGATTTCTAACTGATGACAATCAATTACATTCTCAGTTCTCTCTCTATATATGTACTCTAGCATATTATGGTATCTAGAATCAGTTATACAAATTATACTGAAACTATTTTCAGGCATTCTTTGATTTATATAATAAAACATAATTGTGATACTAAACGGGCAAACACAAAAACAAGAAATGAAAGGATTATATAGTAAGATACAGATACTGTGTTTCCTTGAACATTAGACCCTGTCTTATATTTTTTTGCCACTAAAATAGGTATCAGATCTTATTTTCAGGAGAGGCACGTCCATTGATTCACCTTACTGTGCGTCGCCTCCGGCCTCCTTTTTGTTGTCACAGGCCTTCAGGAACTACTTCTGTGGCAAGGCTTTCCTGAAGGCCTCTGCATCTGACAACAGAGCTCCAAATTGATTGGGTTGTGCGAGACCTGACTGCAACTGTCGGAAGATAAGTAGTATGGCAGTTCCATCCCCCCCATCCCTCCCCTTAATTTTTATCCATGTACCCAGGAGTGGGCGGGGTCTTAATTAGGACTTATTTTGGGGTAGAGCTTATATTGAGTGCATGTGTAAAAAAATCAAGCTAGGAGTTACTTTTGGGGTAGGTTATATTTTTGGGAAAACATGGGTAATTCCAACATGATTATAATTGAGCCCACACTTTTGGTCATAACATCATGGCAGTTGTACAGTGGGTCTCTATACGATCACATCCAATTTTACAACCTTTTTTGTGGCAGGCATTAAAGAAACCCAGTAGTTGTTAAGCAAACCATTGTTCACTCTGGGACAAGTTTTGCTGATTTCTGGCAAAAATGTCATAAATCAGTCAACTGCAGAGTGTTGAAAATAGCCATAAATATGGCAAGCACCAAAAATAATTCACATGACCTAGGGAGCATGGACATTGGAATTTTGAATCCAGATTCTAAGTCCCATTTTGGGGTTCATCATAACTTTGAACTTAGCTTAGTGACTGGTCATAAATTGAGGACTACCTGTAGTGGAAAGATGAGGAAAGAAAACCACTTTAATTATATCCAACTTTTTAAAACCCATATGCCCAAACCTTCAGTAAATTCTTTCTCCTGCAAATACTGTACTAAACAAACACAATTATTTTAATCCATTAAGTTTTAATATTAAGACTTATAAAAATCTTGTTAAGGAAGTTTCATTGATTCATTCATCTTTTATTAAAGAAACAGATCTACTGCAACCTGGAATAGCAATGGTATATTCTAAATTTAGCAAAATACAAACATTTAAGCTAGGCAATTTATTTAGGCAAATAAATAGTGGGATAAAATGCACTATGAAAACTCCAACAATTTCTGTTACTAGAAATTACTATTGTTTACTTTCTATAAAGAAAGCAAATTTAATATAAGTTACACATAAAGTAATAAAGGTAGAATATAAATCAATCAATCAAATAAATAAATGTTATACCCTTCCAGACTTGTATTACACAGCCTGAGAAACAGAATATTTTAACAAACTAAATAATTTAATTAATGGTAAAGGTGTAAAACACAATGCTTCAATAAATCATAATAAGTGGTGATGACTATTTATTACTAATTATTCATACATGGTATAAGTTTTTGGGTGGCCTGGGATCCCCTATAGCAGTGGTAGCGAACCTTTTACTTACCGAATGCCGAAAAATACATGCTTTACACGTGCCATCGGCACTTGCGTGTGGCTCCTCACGTGTGCTGCATGTATAACTGCACCATCTGTGCATGCATGCAGCTTTTGCACAAGTAATGCACACACACTGCGCGCAGGCATTCATGCACACATCAGCAATCGCAGGAGAGCTCCAAAGACCAGCTGGATTTCCTGCTGCAATGGCACACATGCACAGCAGAGGCCCGAAGACCAGCTGGGTCTCTGCAATTGCACATGAGTGCATGCGCAATCGCATGTGCATGGTCAGTGGGAGGTAAGTTGGCCGACAGCTTGCATGCTCAGCAAGATGGCACCCCCGTGCCATAGGTTTGCTATCATGGCCCTATAGTGTACCTTGTTATGGAACATTTCTTTGCTTTTAAGGATTTTATGCAAATGTTTGCATTTTAATAAAAATATTCTGGATTATAAAAACAAATAGAAAAAATGCATTGTAGTGCTGTGTATATCACATATCAAATATTACATTTCCTTGTTTTAGCAGAGAATACTTACATTTTCTGGAATAATATTTGGAAGGAGGGATAGAAATTATTTTGCTGAGGTAAAACAACTCAGATTCTGACAAAACCCTGGCACTAAAAATATTTTAGGCATACAAATAAAGATTTGCAAGTAGGCTATCACAAAAAATTACTTCAGCATCTTCCACAGTTCAAATTTTATTCTATTTAACTTCTATTTAACTTATTTTATCTTTTATAAAGAGCCCACATAGCGCAGTAGTTAGAAAGCAATATTGCAGGCTAACTCTGCCCATAGCCTGGAATTTGATCCTAACAGGGCTCAAGGTTGAGTCATCCTTCCACCCTTCCAAGATTCATAAAATGGAAACCTAGACTGTTGGAGTTTACAATGCTGACACTGTAAATGTCCCAGACAATGATGTAAAGAACTATAGAGTGATATGTAAGTCGAAGTGCTATTGCTATCTGTCAGTTCACAAATGCCCTGGGTCACAAAACAAAAAGCACCACAAAACTTTACAC
Organism: Cerberus rynchops; assembly: GCA_032468195.1. Lineage (NCBI taxonomy): Eukaryota > Metazoa > Chordata > Lepidosauria > Squamata > Homalopsidae > Cerberus > Cerberus rynchops. Next base: position 13,270 of record JANHFJ010007585.1, on the reverse strand, counting down.
CATCCCGAAGTGTACAATGCCTAACATACACAGAAACACCTTATAGGCATATTTCCTGTCATAATTTGAAAAATAGAGGCAACAGATATAATTTTTATATAAGAGAAGAGAAACCAGACATGATATAAAAAATGGGATGAAGTTGCCTACTTTGAAATATTATTTTCTTGTTATTATTTCATCAATAATTCAAAAGGACAGATAAAGAATGTGTACTATAGGCATATACTAAATAAAATATGCACAATAGCAGGGTAATGTGCACAGAATGCAAATGATAATATGTATATTTTATTGTGCAGGTATTATTTAATTTATATTGTATGCAACTCATCCCAGTATCCAAAGTGATTCCTAAGTATCCTTCTAAGAACTGGACCAGAAATGTAATTGATTAGCATAAATGCATATGTTATTCAGGTTCCAAGAAGTAGATAAATTTTATTGCACCATTATGTTGTTAACCATGTTTTGATTTATAAGAAGTACACTAATTTCACTGTCCTTTGTCTAACAAAACTAGGGAGTATTCTAAAAAACAAACAAACCCTATTTTTTAATAGAATTAAAGTCAAAACTCATTAAGAACTGAACCAAAAATGTGGACATTGAAGCAATAATTATACTGATACTTCTAAAATTAGTATCAGTAAATGAAACAAAAAATGAACATTTTCAGCAACTTCAATTGTACCAAGCATGCAGAAAGCAACATAAGGTAATTATACCTGTTGCAATCCATCTGTACCATAGGCTGCCCTCATTTCTTCTAGCTCTTTATTTAGCTCTTCAATCTCTTGCTGCTTTCCAGCCAATTCATTCTTCATCATCTCCAGTTCTGTTACAGTATTCTGCACCTCATGATCAGTATACTTCTCTCCAAATTCCAATTCTTCTTCCTAAACCAATTCAAGGTTCTTAAAACCCAGCATGGTATAATATTGTTTTAGAGTGAAGATATGTAAAATATTTATTTTTTTGCAAAACGAGACAGTACTTTAGAGCATTGCTATGGAACCTAACTTAGTATAGCTTGCTCTACAACAGCAACAGCATATTAATCCAAATTAAATTTTAAAACTTGTCTTCTCAATACTGTGAAAATGCAACAGAAGGATAGAGCACATAAACTCGAAATTGTTATGGCATGCAAGTAGAATTGCAGTTAATAGTTTTAATTCATTTCTCAAAGCAAATCACTTAGTGTTTTAGTATTAACTGCCACAAATTAATTACAAATACTGTACCCTAATAAAGTCAGAAGGTACATCAGTTCGTCTCAAAAAATTGCCACCATTTATCTGCATGAGAAAAATGTCTATATGGGTTAAACTTTAAAATACAATTTTGAATGCAATTGATGTCTTCTTAAGAAATATCTATGGTATCTGTCCTCTAAGAGGTACTCCTGATTAATTATACCTCTGGTTTACTTAATTAGCAAAAGGAAATACTTTTGTCAGGTCGTTTCTTGTAATATTTTCCCCAGAAAAGGCTGGGACAGTGGAAAAAACATGTTTAAGGAATTTCATTGAACAATTAATATTTACAGAATCAGGATTTTTTTTTCTTAATGCAGAAATGTGCATAAAGGCTTGATAAAGATATCATGGATAATTTATGTATTTTTAAGAAGAAAATACTTCAAGATTTCCAATGCATTGTAACACAAAATGTTTTTCCACCAAAAAGTAATAGAAATCTAACAAAGATTCTCATATAATTTCAGGAACTGTAAGAAAGTGTTATAAAGGTGGAAGCATCTAACCAAAACTGACAGATCCTAACAAAGCTAAATTGGTGAGACCCGATTAGTAATAGGATGGACATCAACAAATCCCAGGATTAAGGCTAAATTGAGAGAGAGAAAAACATGGAAGAAAAAATTATAAGCCACTTCCATGCACCAGCAATTGAACTTAATTTGAGGATAAACTTACTGAATATGATTCCAAGACTCAAATGGAGAAAAACAGAAGTGACAATTATAAGTAACTTATTTAGAAAATATATCACAGATTATGTTATTTCAAACAAAGCCATACAACAGCTGATAAAAAAACTCCCAAGGTTTTCAAAAAATTGGGTACTGAGTTGAGGAATAGAATTTTATTTGTTACACTGGTAACTGACACCTTACTTAGGACACTGAAAAGCAGAACTCAAGTAAATTTAAATATTAGATCAGGGGTCTCCAATCTTGGCAACTTGAAGACTTGTGGACTTCAACTCCCAGAATTCCTCAGCCAGCTTT
>JANHFJ010007584.1:132556-149835 GCA_032468195.1 Cerberus rynchops | reverse complement strand
TTCCACTCAGTCACATGGATCTATGATGGACGGGTAATCTCCCAATCAATGGATTGACTCTTCACGAATACGGAGAACTAGGAATTTTCTGCATTGATACTGATAGATGGAACTCTGCTCATTAGCAGATTGATAGGCAGTAGAGACAACTAATTTCTACAACTTCCCAGTATTAAAAGTCTCTTTGTATTAGGGTTAGGGTCAAGATTTAGATGTGACAACAATACTTGCTCTTATCCTCTTTCATGAGGTTGAACCATTTATAACACATGGCACAATATTTTTATTTTATTTATTTATTAGATTTTTATGTTGACTTTATTACTTTATAAGTAAATCAAGGCAGCAAGCATACATAATACCCCTCTTCCTGTGTTCCCACAAGAACCTATGAGGTGAGTAGGGCTGAGAGAGTGTGACTCACCCAGGTACCTGGCTTTTAAGCCTAGCAATCAGTCTCCTGGCTTCCAACCAATGCCTTAACCACCAGGTTTTAACTACACAGTTACACCCACCATTCTGACTCTTTTAAACCCTTTTCCTGACCCTATCTCTGTTTCAGGCTTATTCTTTACTTGCATATTGTAAAGATGGTTTCCACAATGGTTGATGTCAGAAAAACTATTTTCAAGTTTTCTTGGGATGTTTGTCCAAAAACAAAGAAAGACAAAGCATTCCCCAAAGGTTGTCATGAAAGCAGATTAGTGACTGACAACTAGTAACTATACTTGGGTGCAAATAAAAACTATAGCCTGGACAGGCAGCCAGATATTACTATTGTATTACTCTGGAAATTACTTGCCATTGACCTCACTGTGTAGGTTAATGGGACGTGGTCTCAAATGTATCTGGATGGCATCAGGTTGTTAATACTTGGTCTTATAAAATTATCTAAGTCAGACATGAACATGCCCTTGATGCCTTTCTTAATAGACATTTGCTTTATGCACTTTGGGCATTAAAATGGCCTTGTGTTGAAACTCAAAGTAAAGCTACAGGTTAGATAAGAACAGTTCAATACATTTTTGTAATTGTTAATGCTCAATTCCTACACATCTCATCTTTCCATTATTTGAATGGAAATGTTTGTGTTGGGCCTTGAATAAATGAATGAATAAGCAAATAGAGTTTCTGCATGTTAATGCCTTTTATGAGTGTTCTCAGGTTATTCTGCTCTTGTTCCGAAGACTTTTAATCATTTCTAATAATTCTGCTAATGGGAACTCTGCTTCTTCTATGAGTAATCATAACAAGGAACGACAGAAGAATGAGTTATTTTGTGCTTTGGTGGTTGAGAACAAACAGTCCTAGAGGAAGAAAAGATAAGAGATTTGAGTATAAATATAATTATATTTCCCAGCAAGGCTCAGGACAAGCATCGGACTATCTATGCATCGGACCTCATAGTTTCACTCTTAGTAACTATGAAAGCAAAATCAACAAGTCTTTATTTTTGGATGTCAGTTTAAATTCTGAGATCAGTAGTGTTTCAGAATTAAATATTTTTGCACAAACTTACCTATTATCTGTCCCATTGGTTTGGAAAGCCTCACAAAGCGCACATTATTTGATGAGGAATTTTCACTCCGTTTTATACAGTTGAAGGGGGGAAAATGCATATAGCTGATATTTTTGTATTAAAATGTATAATATGTCTGTTTCAAGGACCTGAAGATTGCAAAGAAATAGGGAATTCTTGTCATTCAAGAATTCCAGTTTAAGTACTATTCTTTTTTTTTAACTCAACAATGTTTTCATTGTTAATCTTTCATAATCTTCCTGGTAAAAGCATATAGGCTGTCATGTTAATTCAGCCAGTCACCTAAGTCAACTTTTTGTTGTTGTTGTTGTTGTTGTTGTTAACAACAACAAAACAAAACAAATCAAAACAAAACAAAACAAAACAAAACAAAACAAAACAAAACAAAACAAAACAAAAACAACAACAACAACAACAACAATAATAATAATATTAATAGTAATAATAATAATTTTTGACTTATTTTATTATCCTGTCCTTTTTATTTTTATGAATAACTCAAAGTGGCACACAAATTCCTTCCTCCTCCAATTTTCCCCAGAACAAAAATTCAGTGAGATGGGTTGGGCTGACAGAGAGTAATTAGCTCAAGTTTACCTGGCTGGTTTTCATACCTAAGGCAGAACTAGAACTCACAGCCTCCTGGTAATTGACTCAAAGTCACTCAGTTGGGTTCTAAGCATAAGATGAGACTCAGAGTCTCCTGGTTTTTAGCTCAGTGCCTTAACCATTGGTTGTTGAAAGAAATATCCATCGGGTTCAGTTCCAAGTGGGGAGAAAGACACTGGAAACATGGAAGCTGATTGGAAATATGGTTTATTGATGAACAGGACCACATGGGTTTGAGGTCCTGGGCAACTGACCCCATAGAGTTGAGAGAGGGGGTTATTTATAGCTTCTTTTGGACTTTGAACTTGACCTTGCTGTTCCTATGCAAGAAATGTATTCAATTGGCTGTAATGAGACTCCCATGGGGCTATATGGGGTCATGTTTGTCTGAATCAAGTTGGTTGAACCTTGGGCCGATGCAATGTCCTTAGGAAATTTTGTAATGTAGTGAGTCTTTCTGCTAGATAATCCTATAATGTCTTGGAGGGTCATGTCTTAATCCCATCATCCTGGAGCTGAAGGTCTTTTGTTTTATAGATAGGATGGCCCAGTCTTTCTTAATGGGCACCAAATATCTGCTGGGGCCAGGGAGCCGAGGCTGAGTTTCTGTTTCCCTTAAGATTTCTATTTCTCTTTTAGGGAAAATATAATATTCTGGTTTTTTTTTAATATTTCTCAAAAATATTTCATTCTTCTAGAAGGGGTGACTTCCTGCAGGATCAACCTGTTCTTCATTACCTTGCATATGATCTTTCTTAACTATGATCCAAGAAGCCCTGAATATGATGGAGATGTAATTTTTTGTATATTAAACATTTGGTAATGTGAGTTATGCTTCTCTTAAGTGTGTAGGACTTATTTTTACATTTATCTACTAAATTCTGTGGGATAACAACCTCTACTTTGTGAGATAGGCTATAGTTAACAGAATTGGCAAATCTGATTTTTTTTTTACTTTTTTTTTACCGACCCGGGTACTTATGGGACCGCCTGCTGCCACCATCAGCCTCCAACCGACCGGTGCTCTCCCACAGGGCAGGCCTCCTCGGGGTTCCACCTTCGGGCCGATGTCGCCTGATGACCCCGAGGGTTCGAGCCTTCTCTGTGGCTGTGCCCTCCTTATGGAACAAACTCCCCCCTGAGATTCGGACCGTTACTGACCTCCGAGCCTTCCGACGTGCATTGAAAACACATCTTTTCCAGCTAGCCGGCCTGGCCTGATACCTCAGGGTTAAATTTTTTAATTTTTTAAGCTCAATATAATTTTAAATTTTAAATTTTTCTTGATTTAATTGTTTTAATATTGGACTAACTTAATTTTAAATCATAACAGCTTATATAATTATTTTAAGTGATTTTTAGATTGTTACTATGTATGTTTTTACTTGCTGTTAACCGCCCCGAGTCCTTTGGGAGAGGGGGCGGTATATACATTTAATAAATAACAACAACAATAATAATAATAATAATACATTGCAACTTGGAAAACCACAGCCTTGACTATACACACTTTTGCTGGCAGGATGATGTCTCTTTTTAACTTTTTAACTAGCTTTTTAGTATGCTGTCTAGTTTTGCCATGGCTTTCTTCCCCAGGAGCAAGCATCTTTTAATTTCTTGGCTGAAGTCCCCATCTGCAGTGATCTTGGAGCCAGAATAACATCTACGGACAGCACATATTTGCGTCTACTGATTCAGGGATAAGCTGATAATGTTTGAGGGGTCAGGATTGTAACTCAAGATCCTCTAAGTTCTAGACTGCTGTAGGAAGGTATTAGGGGCATTACAAAGTTACTAGAAGAAACAGGGCCATTTTTTTGCAGGTTTAAGTTAGAGAATGGGTTGGAATGGGTTGGAGTAAGAGTAGGAACAGTAAGCCACTGGGAGGCACATAGTTCCCATCTCTATTTTATTCAGGGCATAATTTTTTTTCTGAAAAAATAATTCCCAAGCTAGTTCATTGTATGAAATAGCAATGTAGAAAAAATAGCTCTGCTATCTTTAACAATTCTCAAATACCATGACCTGCTCATAATCATGTTTTATCTGGAAACAAAGCTGTGGCCAAGATTGTACTATGCTTCTTACTTGTTTTGCATGGGTATGGCCTAGTTGTTAGCAGCAAGCTCATTCTACATTCTCTGGAGGTAAGGAACTACAAAGAAATTCTCAAACAGGAAATAATTCTACTGCTCTCAAACATTCAGCAACACAAGTTACTCTATTTACATTTAGGATAATGTACTGTATGTTTCAAATTTTCTTTGAAAATACAGAGGCAGTATAAACACTACTATTTCTTTAAGCTGTTGATAATGAAAATTAATTTCACAAACTTTTTATTTCTGGTGAAATGTCTGACCTATACTTAAACAGTTGCTTCAAAATTCAACTACATTATTTGTACTCACAGTGCTCATTTTGAAAAAGCAAAAATGTATTTCTTATGTTGTAGCTTTTGTTTTGCTTATAAAGGCAGAAACTCAAATATTAGAAATTATTTTTCAATATATATTAATGTTTAATTTTAGCTTACCACATCTATTTTTCTAGTAATGATTAGTTTCTCTAAAACAGAAAAACATATCTATACAATTTCCTCTATTTTTCTGTATATATAATGTTATAAGGAAAGACACAAGCAAAACCAGAAATGTATGTATGTTCTTATTTATAAGGAAATCCTATGAAAATCCCTATAGGGAATGTGTGGGTTATTGTTGCAATGTCTGTCATTCATGTAAGAGAAACAGAAATGAGATGGGCATTAAATTTGCATACAGCCTGAAGCACAGAGGTGCTATATGTGAAGAATTGATGGGCATATTTTGCAGGAAAATTCTGTCAGATTATCTCATGAAAAAACACCCTCCCCCAAGGAGATAATTTAAAGATATCATGAGAATTTGCTTCAAAACATGAAAATAAACTCAAACTCTACAGCAAGGAGAAATGTTAACCGAAACCTTGCAGATGCCACAACACAATCAATATTTTAGTTAATTAACTTTGAGTTTAACATTGTTAGAAACACTTCCTCTAAGATTTCAGAGTATTTATATAAAGGTGGAAAAGAATGATGTGTGTATATGTGTGTATGTGCAGAGTATATACACATACATACACACACACATAAAATACACACACAAGCAGGAAAAGAGAAAAACCAAGGCAAAACCAATAATTACAAATTGTTGTAGTTTAATATGTTCTGCAGAAAATATGCAATAATCAACATACCCAGACAAATACAACTAGATAAGCGCATCATGAGAAATGGTAAAATGCTCCCAGATTAGTGATGCCTGCTTTAAAAAAATAAACTTAAGTGGCTTCTACAGGTACAATCATACCCAATCCAGGTCTCTTTAGAAGCTTGATGTGTGATTTTTTAGCATTTACTATGGTAAACACAGAACTCAATCCTGGAGTTAGAAGCACAAAAATTGCCTTCATGTTATCTGAACATAACTTTCTCATTAGAGCGTTTCATATTATTACAGGTAGAATCCAACATATCTTGTAGGAAAAAAATCTGTTACTCATCAATATTTATGAATTTATTTTAGACCAGTAATTTAATCATTCAGTTCATTGCTGCCATTTTTTGGTTTTTCCTCTGCCTTGTGACTTGAATGTATTAGAAACTTTAAGCATATGGCCCTGTCAGAAATTAGTATGACATTAACCTCTTTCATTTTATCCTTCACATTATGGTGAAGTATCTCAAAGTGCGCATATTCCTAATAAGACATCCACAATCTTTAAGCAGTGGTTTCTATCTCTGCAGATGAAATTCTTTGCATGTACAGGTGACTGCACAGTGGCTTTCATATGAGCCATGACCCTGCATTAGTATTAGCATATGGAAAATGTTTTAATGTCTATATGAATTTGAGCAGATATTGTAGGCTAATGAAGTATCTGTAAATTTCAATAGTTTGGGAAATTAAAGATGGGGTGGGTATTTTTTACACTACAAGAATATAACTTATAAAAATCTTGAATGGACAGATCTCATTCCATTATGCTTTAACAATCCTTTTCTGTTGCTTTTGACTAAAACGCTCAGAGGTGACCCATATTCAGGAAATGAGAGCATACGTAACATTTTATAATTGACCAATGGGGCATGCCTATTTTACAGAACTAACTTTGCTTATAAGTTCTTGGTAAAAGCTATTACTGACATTCTGAATCCCTAGTATTAAACTGTTTGATTTTGTGTTTATTATGACATTCAAGTAAATTATATGCTTTATATCCACACTGTATTATAAATATAGGAAATGAAAAGCTTTCTAATGGTTTTAGTTTGACCACTGATTTTCCTAAAGGGGTGTGTGTGTGTGTGTGTGTCTGTGTAACTCAGCAGTGAACATACCTTAATACTCCTTTCTTCCTCATCCAATATTTCACACAACAACCATCTTGTGAAGATGGGTTGAGCTGAGAGAGTGACTGGCTCAAGGTCAGCCAGCTGGCTTTAGTGTCTAAGACAGGACTAAAACTCACAGTCTTCTGGTTTCTAGCCAGGTGCCTTACCCATTAAACCAAACTGTCTCTCATATTTTATATTTTATGAAACACAAATCACAGGGGGAGTATAAATCAGTACTATTTACATTTCACTGTCATGTAATCTCACTGATTACCATTTTTCCTTTATATATCAAAAAGGATATACAAAATTTCGGGGTACTAACCAAATCATCCCTTTGAACTGTATCATCATATTGAATTTGATACATTCAAATCAAATTAAGACATTTGATGGATTTTGTATACACACACACATTTGTATTGAGCCAAGTCTTGGAACTGATTCCAACCAGTTTTCACACTGAATTAAGCTGACTTACTAAATCAGAATTTTGAATTGAATCTTCAAATCAAATCATGGCTGATTTGCATGTTGCACATCCAAACACACACACACTTTTCAACTGAGGATAATACCTAAATGCATTATGAAGACATTCTAGTTAAAAAGATTAGGAAATTTTGGGAATTTAAAAGAATATGCATTTTTTTAAAGTACCAAAGCTGAGATATTGCAGAGACAAAATAGTAAGACTCATATTTACGGTCACATTACCTTCTGTCATGCTGAGGGGAAAAAAGGAGAAAAAACAAAAAGAGGCTATGCAAAAAAGGTCAAAAAAAGCAAAAAGAAATAGACCTTAGTGGAACAAGAAAATCACATACACACACTTTTCACCAATTTTCATTTGAGTAGATATTTTACTTTTCCAATGAAATAAATGGACAATCTATATGGACAATACTTCTGCATATCCCTTCAGGAACAGTAATGCCTCCAGGGGACATGTTGGAATCATAAGCTTAAACTATAATCAATTATTTAAGCATTAAACTTTTGCAGGTTTTGGTTAATTTAGTCAATGTATGAAAAAAACAAATGTATATTACAATACTGTAAATTAAATCAGATTCTATGTTTTGTACAAACCAATTAATGGCCAGGAATTTCTCAATATCTCATACCTTTCTCAATACCTCTTACCTTTCTTACTGAAAAGATGGTTGGATTGTCTAGGATTATATCTATTGCATACTGACAAGCTGCAGGAAAGAGGAAAGCAGGTACTCCTGAAGTATAGGTAGTCCTTGATTTACAAAAGTTTATTTAGTGACTGTTCAAAGTTACAAAGTGACTTATGACTGTTTTTCACACTTTTCACACTTGGTAACTGATTCATATTTATGACGGTTGCAGGGTTCTGGGGTCATATGATTAGCTTCTGCAACCTTCTGACAAGTGAAGTCAATTAGGAAACCTGAGTCATTTAACAATCGTGTTATTAATTTAAAAACTCAGTGATATATTGAACAACTGTGGCAAGAAAAGTTGTAAAATAGGGCAAAATTCAATTAACAAATGTCTAGCTTAGCAACAGAAATCTTGGGCTTAATTGTAGTCATAAGTCAAGGACTACCTTTATTGGCAAAAGTGCTTAAGGATTCTAGATCCAAACAATATTTTTGACTATAGCAGATTGTTCCCATTTCCCCAAAATTTGTTTTAGTTATGGTTCTAAATATACTTTCAAAATTATTATTGTAATTAATATATAATGACTTGGTAGCTAAACTGTGCAAACTGTTACGTCAGCCATTGTAAAAAGGTTTTGTTATGCCCAGACAGAAGATTCCTTTACATTAGTCTGCATTTGTGTTCAACAGTGTTCATGCATTCAACAAGCTCTCTTTTGGGGTATACTATGGAAATAGCTTCTCTTCTTTGACAAATCAAACTATGAGCTGTTTTGTAAGCACCATTTGTTCCAACTTGGCTAGTGACCACAGAAACTTAGGGTGGAGAGAAAGAATACAGAAGCTCCCTATTTTTTAACTTTATTGAATTCACTCCAAATAGATTTCATCATAATACTTTTCAGTTTCTTTTGTATTAGAATTCCCTGACTACTTTATTTTTAATTGCAAGGATTTTTTTTAAGAATTCATGCAAACGCACTGGGGATCTATTTGTGTTCTTTGCCTTCAAGATAAAGATACTCTTTTTATTGAGACAATGAAAAGCTGAAAACTCTCATGCTGATAGCCTGAAATATTTTTGCTACTACAGTGAGTCAAAGGGTGGCTCCCTCCCACCTGCATTTGACTTTGCATGTTCTAGTATACGCACGAATGCGCAGATAATATGATTAGAAAACAGCTTGTTCATAGAAAGCTGTAGTGTTCCCTTTTCAAGTCTCCCATGGTGCAGCACGCTGACAAAGGAATAATAAAGATGCACATTAATAGGCCTTTGTAGGTTTTTTTTAATCCCACTTAGTGAATCTCAATGAATTTTGCACTCACAGCTGTCTTATGTTAACCAAAGGTTGGGGGGGGAGTAGACAAATGAATAAAAGGAAACTATTGTAATCATTGAAGTCCATATTTCTTAGAGCAAGGAATAATTTCAAAATAATATTTTTATGTGCTTTGTTATCAATAAAATAAAATGAAGCTCCAAATTTTGATTCAAGCAGGCCGTGATTGCAGATCAGAGTAACAACTCAATTCTTCTTCCATAATATATACTTATTATCAGAATAATATAGATAAGAAGAAGTTGCATTAAGGGGAAGGAAAATCTATATAGTAAAAAAACACATTATTACTAGGATGATTCAAAGCACCAAGTCAGGTAAACTAGAGAGAGATCTATTGTAGTATCTTATATGCAATTCACTAATCATTAAAGCAAGGAATCCCTTTCTAGGACAATGAAAAAAAATCCATCTTTAATATTTTGTTCTAGACTGTTTGTTAACTGCATTTTCTAAGGGACCATGAAACAGCAATAACTATTCATACATGTTGCTCATCTTTAAAGTACTACTTAATAAATGACGTAAGAGCAGTGTACCAGTGTTGCTTACTACTGCTCCATGCCAATCTCATATGAACCAGTACATTTCTCTCACATGGCTAAATGGAAATCATGTAGGTGGCCCTGTTTAAAGATGAAAAGAAAAGCAAGATTGAGATTGAGCCTTCATTTACCTCATTAGTGACTTGAAATAAAGCAAGTGCTGAATAGTGTTTTGTATAAAGGAAATAGAATATAGTCGGTCAGAACCTCACAGAAGCTTTGATAGCTGAAAAGCAACAGATTAAAAAAAAAAATTTCTCATCATACCAAAATAATTTTTGGATTTGAACTAATAACTTGAATTTTGTCACTGTGTTTTTCCTCCATCAGATCATCCAAAGAAAGAGAACCTCAAAGCATAATAGTCACTGGCCGTACGATCATCATTAAAGTTTGAAAATTATACAAATGTAGTGCTAGTTAAGAGTTGGTTGAGATAGAAGGATTGAATAAATAAGTAAGTAAATAAATAGCTAAAGCCTTGTCTTGAGGTCTCACTGGTTTTATGAGACAATAGTGCTACCTAGGGGCTCAAATGCAGAACAACATTCATTTATCAATAATTAGCTGAAAGGAGGAAGCAGTTTTATAAATTAGCAAAAACATAAAAATACTGTGATATCAGATATATGAAAAATGTCTTCTGCTTTTATCTAAAATTTAATATTGTCCATTCTTGTCTCTGCTTGGCTATGTTTCTGCAATGCAACACTAGTTAAACTCATTTTAAAGAATGACTTTTATTGAATTTTTTTTAGAACTGAGCTAAAACTAAACAAAAAAACAAAGAAATGTAAAGAAATAAGTTCAACAATGAGGGAAAATACTAAGATTTTACAAATATTGCTCACTGCAAATGACTGAATGTTATAATTGGTGGGTTTCTGTAAATACAACTTTAGATAACTTTCCCACTGAAGCATATGTGATAAAATTGAGCTGTCTCTAATATTACAGTGAAAGCGACTAATTGATACAGGAGGCATTCTTTGTGCTTCTGCTTCCAGAGAAAGCATCTCTAAATCACACCAGCTTATTTCTAAATGTTATTTCCTAGAGTGGTTGAACACTTTCATATTTTATACTTTCAAATATTTCATATTTAATAGATCAATTCTATTCATTAACTTTCATAATCTAAAAAGAAACAAATCTAAGCATTTTGCAACTTCCCCCTATATTTTATTAAATGGCAGGTAAGTAAGAATAATAATCAGGCATACAAATTTAAACTGTTGAATCTAATTGCATCAAATTAGGACAATGAAATTTAATAAGTATTTTTTAATGTCAATTACACTTTATTTTTAAACTGCTTTATATTTTCTATGTAGAAAATTACTTTAAAAAACTGACATTGAAATAATTCCTTTTAAAAATTACTAAAATTTTGGTACATGTTCAAAGTATATGCTTTTAAAACAAAAGTAAATTTAGGAAAAATATTTATATTGTTAAAAACAATTTAAGAATAAATATGACTATAGTTTCATCTGTAAAAATGAAACAACAAAGTACAAAATAATCCAGTTTTAGAATTCAAATTATTAAACTTGACTCTAACAAACAACTTCATATTTAATTGTGACTATAAAATTAAATTCTAGGAGTAAAATTTCTGTTTATATATTAAAATTGCATTTCATATATAAATATATATTCTTTTTTAAATTTTAGATAATTTTTTAGTATTATATAATCTACTGTGCTATATTTCTATACTTCAAACAGGTATATTTTAAATGAATGTGTAATAAGAGAAAAGCCTATTATTTATATTCCCCTTACATTTTTTTTAACAATAAGCATAAATACCTTCAAAGAAAAAAATAAAAACTCAAAATGTATTTCTTGGAAGAAAAGAAGAAATGTACATCAAGAAAAATATTTTAGGGTAGGACTTTTCTGAAATGTTTCTGATTTTTTTTTAAATTATATGGTACTTAAAATCTATAAAAGAATACACAACTGTCAATTACAAGACATAAGATGGTGCATTAAAGTCTAAGATTCGTGACTTGTCATTAATTTATAAAGCTTTGTAGATTTGATATTTCATTTCTATCATTTGCGCGGCAGTCAAGGTTACTGTTAGAAAGAAGTTTAAAAAGGCTATACCAAAGACAAGCATCAAGTAAAAAAAAACCCCTGATATAATAAATCATTCTAATCAAATTCTTGGCTGTGGCCATAATGCTTTAAACTTTAAACAGTACTAAAATTTTATCTTAATCCATTTTGAACAGAATGATTAAAAGGATCAGCCATACATCAGTGAAATCAAACTTTTTAACTTCTACAGCACAAATTATATGTATTAAAGTAGATTATAAATCTCATGTACAAATTGATCTGTTCTGCCACCCAGGAACACAGTTTGCATTTTGCCATTGATAAAACAGGAACAGAAGATATGAGAATCACGCATGATTCTTTCAAAGCAACAAAGATTTTTATTGTCTCTCATTCTACTGAAATCTAACTTATATTGACTCTGGTTTGCATTTTAATAGCAAATTCTATGTGTATTCAGAAATCATACTTACAATAGATTTTATGTCCATTACTTTGTGTATTATACAATTTGTGTATTACACAAAGGATTACAGCTTTATAATATGGTTTGAAACTTATTACGCAAAAGCAATTATTTAATGAGATTTATGTCAGTGAAAAACTGCATAGGATCAGCTTCAACTAAATAAAACAAGCTTATTCCAGTTAAATGTATATAATACCAGAGTTTTAGATTAAAAAATGAAGACAAGAAATAGAAGACATGTAGGTTCTTTTTTGAACTGTATTTATCTCCAGTATCTCTACATCGGTTGCATTATATTTCTTGAAATATTTAATTTGAACAATGTATTAGTAGAATGTATGAATTAGGATGCAAATTTATGAATGTATGAATCCTATACAAATTTCTATGGGATATCTACCAAATTTAAATGGAGTTGTATAGTATAGTATTAAAAGGAGCTATATAGTATACCAGTTTAATACATTTCTTTATTTCAATTTAAAACCTAATTCAACTGCATATTTTTGTTGGCATAACTTACAGTTCATTTTACAATTAGATAAATTTTAATAATGGTAACACATTCTTTTTTTCAATAATGTGTTTCAAATTTTGGGCCAAAACGTCAAATTCCTAATAAAAATAGATTATAGTTTGCTTTCCAAATGATCAATAATGAAGGAAAATGAAGAAGAAACATGTTTGAAATAAAAAATAATGAAATTAGCAACTGAATGCATAAGCCATTATCACAGTGAAAATTCACAGTTTGGCAGTTACCTCTTTGCTTTAGACTTACTATAATAACTCACTAACTAAACCTCTAAATGAAAGATCATCAACCTAGTTACTTTCAGGAAATGAGTAAGTTCATTGTGAGTTTAGAATAGACAAAACATCCTTCTTTGATGATATTTTAGGGTAAATTACTGTGGAGGTATTTAATGTTCATGCTGTAACTAAGACATTTCCCCTTCTAACCCTTGATTCTGATATGGTATCCCTTAGAAATATAAGGGTTACAAATCCCTTTCATTGCTTTAACAAACTCTTATTTTTCTTGCTCTGCTATACATGCTATCGGTTCTATTTGCACTCATTCAATACAACATTACAGATAAAGTTACAGCAAATTTGTTTTTCTCAAAAATTCAGTGAAGCCTAATATCCTTTAAGTAACAACAGACTTGTCTTTCATTTAAGAGAGAACTGGCATAATTTTCTCCCAGAAACAAACCACCCCTTTACAATGGCTCTGTTCTTAAAATTCTGAATGTGATACAGCTCAATTTGCAGGTGTTCAGGTAGAAAGGTGAAAGGGTATTTGACCCTAATAGAGTAATTGTTTCTTGGGTAGGTAACTCCAGACAGTTCAGTGATACGGTTCTACAGTAGTACGAGATGGGTTGCCCGAGTTATCAGCTATGACTTGCATTGGTGCACTCAAATGCTCAGTCACTGAAATAGATACATATTGTATCTGCTTAAAGAAAGAAGATACACAAATCCACCCTTAGCACAGAAGCAGAGAAATGAATACTTCACTGAAAAACTGTCCTATAAGAATATTTTGATAGTTACTAATTTTAGCTGCAAAAATTTACAAAACTAATAATTCCTGAAATATTACTAACTTTATAGACTGTCTTCCAGCTTTAAGAAAAACTAAGTTTGAGGTATTATGAACTGCACCTAAAATAATTAAATAATAAAAGCTCACAGAGTTATTTATAGAGCCTAAGTAATTTTAACATGTAAACTAGATCTACTAGTATGTAAATTCCTGACTAGAAACAAGACATTTAAATCTGCTTAAGAGTGTTAAAATATAGATAATATGCCCTTATGGCCTTATATAATATGGCTTTTAATTTTGTTTTCATGCATCAATAGTACAGTACTTGTATTTATTCCTGCTCCTGTGCTAATAGTATAGCATAAAGACTGCAACTATGGACTGCTCAAATCTTGTGTTATAAAACATACACAGAGTTTCTTCAAATAGAACACTTGTTCATGAAGGATTGAAGCATTCATTAGTCACAACTTCAATTTCATTTAGAATTAGTTGCAGCATAATTCCTGTTAAGCTTTTAATTCAAACTGAAGCCATGGGCATTTGCCTTTCTGAGGTAAGATAAGTAGGTATACAAGCCTCCCATCAACTGGTTCTTGCTATCTCATCTCAGCCCAGCCCAGAAAACACTCTAGTCTGCTTGTTCTGCCTTGATCTGCACAGCAAGTAGAACAGCGAAGAGAAGGGAAGTGCTGTAAACAAAGAGCTTAGGAATGAAGGATGGGAGTTGCAAAGCTTTATGGCAGCAAAGACAGGAGGGGGAGGCAAATGAAATGCTGCTAGCTAAACCACCCTGGTAGGGATGATATGGAGAGAATCACTAGGATTAAACACTACATGAAATGAAAGAGAGGAGTCTCTTCCCCCATCTCACCCATTATAAACAGGAAGGGAAGAAAGAGAGAGAGACTGCCCACACACACTGATTTCATTACAGGACAAAACACTGACTAGGTGACAATCTTACAGAAAAGTAAGAGGAGGAATATTGCATACAAACTACTCTAAAACAAAAAATGAAAAGGATCAAGAGTGACCTAAAGAATACACAGTTTTCAGAGGGATATATTCTTTAAATGTTTATTTAGTGTGTTTATGCAGACAGATGTAAAGATCCATAAGAGATCCATAAAATATTATAGCTTTATTTTGAAATTAAAGCACATGTAATGGCATATTGCATGTATTACTTCCACATGAGCGATTATTTATATTATAACATCAACAGTAGGTAGTAAGTATGCGTGACCATGAAGTCACCAGGAGTCAGGTTTCACTTGCAGCAGATTTTAGTTTTTAGACAGTGATCAACTAATGCTAGATTAGCCTTTTTTCTTCCTTTTGGCTTTATCATTTTAATGAGGTAGAGAAGAACCTGAATTGGCCCATTAATGAGTCATTTCTACTTAAGGAAGGTGACCATTATAATTTGAATGGAGACATGGTATTCTTGTTGCCTATATAGTTCTGAGAGTAATGAAGGCTACTATGTGGTTGACATTAATTGCATTTTCAATATATTCTAATTCTGTGTTGGCCTTTAACGGCAGATTCATTTTTTTCAGAACAAATTATTGTTAGTGCTTTTTAAAAGAAAATTGTATTTTTTATTTTATTTTTATTTTGATGAGCTAGGAATTATAATTGTCAGTTTTTAAAAGAACATTCCTAAAATTGTTTTTTTTTAAACTAAGGATAATAGGATAGTTGTGGACCGCCATGAAAACTATTACAGAATGGCTTTTTCCCCTCTCTTCCTTATAAAGTTTTAAATAGTTTTTCTTTAATATCATGTGTAAGAAAATATTTCTCAAACATAATTTTGTATTTCGAATAGAACATTTTAGAATTTCTTGTTTCTGCCCCATAAATTAAGAGGTCATTATTTTACGAAAGGTGATTTCAATTGATCCCTCTTCCAGAATATTTTACCTTAAAGTTTTGCAAGAAATAAATTTTTGCCCAGATGGATAAAATATACTAAAGTGTTATTTAAGTACAAATTGGAATCCAAATTTCTAATTTTATTTATGTTGAATTTCTATAATAAAAAAACCCACTGCTCATAAGGGATTTTTTTCTTACAAGATTGCTAAATTTATATTTAAAGAAGGCACTTAAGTAAAGTTGTTAATAAAGGCTCACTGTTAATTAAAATTTCACCTTATACCTGGAAATTCTAAAGTCCCAGACTAAAAACAAATGAAGTAGATAACTATGAATATTTGAGATGTACACACAAAGAAGGCAAAAAGAGCTAAGCATATTTCAACAAATGAAACTGAATATGAAAAAGGAATAAAACCATAACCTGCAGGGAGGGCATATCAAGATATTTATTTATGAATTAGATTTTCCCATCATCAGATTAACTATTTTCCTTATTGCATGAGAACTGATCTAATGCACTTAATAAATCAGGAAGAAAGGAACATTTTCAAAAGTCCAAGCATCGACACAGAAACAGCTTGTTTCTTCACAGATATGTGTACTCAATCCCCAACACATTCCCCTATCTCATTCAAAGAGAACAGCAAATTTTGGTAGTACAGAAGATTCAGATCATGAAAATATACTATTTACTGCAATGACAAGTTTTCAAACTCAATTCTTATTGTATACATAAAACAGATCCCTCTCCCTAATTTATTAGAAGAAGTTTCTCCTAAACATGGAATGCTGTTGCTTGCCTAAATTATTTAATTGAATATTTAAATATTGATATAAATCAGTAAGGTATTTTATTTAAAAAAAACAATTTAAATCCAATTATTCAGTATGGTTATGGAATGTACTTTCATATAATTTTATGTGTTTCGCCACCTCCTTTAGTTCCAAACTATCTCCCCTATATGGAATCGATGCATCCCTGCCAAACCTCAGGTCCAGAGGAGCAGCTGTTTTGGTGAGCTCTGCACCAAAGGCTCTGAGGAAAGAACATGGGAATCAAAAGACTATGGATAAATGCTACATACAGGCTTCTGAACTTACCAATAAATGTTATTCTCTCAGAGTACACAGACTGAAATTGTCACAGCCATTCAATGTGAATATGTTCTGTAACTGTGGAAAATCTCAGTACACTTTTTATGGTAATATCAGATGTATGCCATCTGCCCAGGTTTATGGTCCAGAAGATGTTCAATTGCTACTGTCTTATTTCAAGGAAAGTTCCTCTTACAAACCTCTATGAGAAAACAATATTAAATAATAATATATGTAGTATAATAATATACATAGAGAGAAATGCAATATTTTGATTACATGCTAAAAAACAAAAATATCTAAGAGTTGTGTCCATAATCTTTTTTTCTACTTATTTATTACTGAAATAAAAGCCATTTTATGTAATGGTTGTTACTGGACTCTAACTATGGAGGCCCAAGATCAAAAACAAATTCATCCAATGAGATTAATTGGATGGCTTTAGGTCAGTCACTCTCTACCCCCCAATAGAAGGGTTATTGCAAAAAATTAGGGGAGGGAATTCAATATATAGCATCCTGAGCTCCTAGAGAAACATTGGAATGTATAATAATACAACTAAAAAAATGGCAATTCCTCTTTATACACTGGGGAATTAATAACACATTAATAATTTCTTAATTTTTTTGGTCTTATATAA
>JANHFJ010007584.1:106862-119855 GCA_032468195.1 Cerberus rynchops | reverse complement strand
CTCTTCCTTTTTCACCTTCTGACAGAGCTGAAGCCAAGAACACAACAAAGTATCTGTCAGGCCCTAGTAAGATCATCAGCAGCAATACTGGTTGAATGTGAACAGGGGTGATAGATATACAACTGACCTACCCCAATTTCCCCACTGTCTTCCTTTCTTTACGTCCCTTTAGTATCAGCACTGATGGCCTTAGTTCTATCCTATTTTTCCCCTCCTCAAAACATTTTTTTCCATAACAAGTATTTTCAATAACAACATAAATGATTGGAAGCTAGCTGATCAAGGCACATAACAATTCATACATAGACATTCCTATTCTAAACATATTTTCTAGGAAGTGTCATACTACAGATACTCCCAGATTTCACTATCACTTTAGATATGTTAGAAAATGGAAATTACCGTATAAGCTTGGGTTAGAGGCTTTAAAAATATGGATTGATACGTAGCACACTTTCTGTGGAAATCTTTCACAAGGATAAAAAATGTATTGATGTAAGTAGTTGTAGAAAGAATGCATAAAATCAAGGAAGCTCAAAGGGGAAAAACTAATTAAGCTGATTTTACCCACACATTCCCCAGAATGCTTCCTGTCCTTTCATCCTTCTAGACATTTTTTTTATCTAATGAAAAATAATGACCTAAGCTCTAAATTTAAGAATCATCTGTGAAATATATTCAGATGAAGACATTATGTGGAGAGCCACATATAGATGCAGACAATGCTTCTAACAAATCATGAAAAGTTGTATAAACAGTATAATTTTAAACTGAGCCCAGAAATACTTAATGAGCAAAGCAGCTGGAAAAGCATTATTTTAATACAATCCTACGATTTGGTCCCTGACAGCAATCAATTTTTTTCCAAAAGTTTCATGTTAATATGAGGCAGCACCATATACAACATTTTGCAGAATCTATGCAATGGACAGAAAAATAGATTACTGAAAAAAGCATTTGATGATATTTGAAGAGAGTAGATCAAGATCAGGAATCATTCAAAACTAAAGCAAAGAGATAAAGGGATAATGCTCTTAAGAACTTTGGTAGTGAAAACAAACATCTCATGTTACTGGATAATGTTGGAATTTATTGAGTTTACATTGCCAGAGTAATAAAAGATTTCCCCCACTACCCATTAGTTGTGGACAGACATGTGAAAAATGACCACGGTTAAGCACTAGAACAAGAGAAGAGATGGTATGAGATTATCAGGATATCAGTGAGTTTTTACCTGGATAAAAGGATCCATTTTTTCAATATTAAAATGGAAGGAGCAACAGGATATTTGCAGATTGAGTATAGAAAGCAAAGAAGAAAGTTCTGCACTTGCTATACAAAACAGATGGGAAGTGCACAAGAGAAAAAGCCTTTAAAGAAAAGAGCAGTTGGTTTTAAACATGTTGAGCTTCAAAAGAAAAAAAAAAAAGTCCACATGAGAATATCCTGTAAGCTCTTTTGAAGCAGAGACGTAGAATCAAATGTCATCAGAAGCGATGAAAATCAGTCAAGTTTTGCATGTGCTCATAATTCCATGTGCTCATGCCAATATGTATGTATGTATGTATGTATGTATGTATATGTATATATGTATATGTAATCATAATTGTATGTATTTTCTAAAAATTTGCATTCAATTACTTCATTTAGTCATGTGTTGTGCACATTTTTGAAAAAGGAATCGCATTAAAAATTGTCAGATCCCAAATTATCAATGTTTATTTCTTTGTACACATTTATATTCTGTTTACTCATACAAACATAGAAGCCGCTGCTGCTGCTCTGGTGCCAGAAACACCAAGGTGCTTCTAGGTTGAAAGAATTAGCCAATGATATCACTGTTGCCTAGATGATGCCTGGTTGGGGGCTCCTTTCATGTCCCCATTAATGTGCCCACTGAAGTGGTACCTACCGGTATTTATCTACTTGCACTTGCA
Source organism: Cerberus rynchops (assembly GCA_032468195.1). Taxonomy (NCBI): domain Eukaryota; kingdom Metazoa; phylum Chordata; class Lepidosauria; order Squamata; family Homalopsidae; genus Cerberus; species Cerberus rynchops. The sequence continues at coordinate 117,918 of JANHFJ010007584.1, read as the reverse complement.
TGTTTTTGAGCTGCTAAGTGAAAAGAAGCTTAAGCAAATGACAGAAACTTGCCCCGCCACACAGCAGCACTCTGGTCTCGAACATGGGCTTGCTAATCATCAACCCAGCATTCTACTCAGATGAGCCACCACCCTCCCAAATATAGCTTAGAATTTATAAAACTAAGAACATAACTAAAACATTTATAGAAGCAACTTGCAATAAAGAAAGATCAGCCCCATCAATCACTCCAAAGTGATCCTTAAGGCCATTCTATCAACCACAACATCTTATTATATTAATATTGGATAGATGGTGACCTTTTGGGCTTTGACTAGATGGCAGAGAAAGTGAGAAGATGTAAAGCTATTCTTATTCAAATTGAATCCAAAGAATTATTAGGAGTTTGGGAGTGCTGTAGAAGTGACCTAAGAAAGCAAGTGAGAAGATATGGAGTCAAAAACCCAAGCAGCCATGAAAAACCTCTGAAGAATCTTCCCAAATCCAATGAGTTGCAATAAAGCCTTGAGATACAGGGTGTGAGATCTATTTATTTTGTACAGTACAACAGAGTCTCAGCAATTTGCTAATAGAGAATGGGAGGGAGGGGAATATTCACTCCCAATGAATGTGACCGTATTTTCATTCTCTAGGGAGTTGTGGCAAATAGGATTTGAGATGAAGCATGCATACAATTTTGTTCTAAGGTTACCCAGAATATTTTATTTGGATCTATACTGAAAACTCCTGGAGGTAGCAATTAAAAAAATAAAAGGAGGGTGTGGGGGCTGGTAATATCACAGCAACAAAACTCTTTTTTAAAATATATTCCTAAAGGGGCTTTTTTAAAAAATGTGATAACATTTTTTCCCCTCAAATTCAGTTTGATTGTTCAAATCATGCTCTAGAGCCAGCAACAAGATGAAATGGATCACTTCGGGATTGGTCCAGCACAGGACAATTTCAAGGTTACAGAAGCTGTTGTTAAAGGTGGACTGTACTGTCTCTACACAGAATACCCCAAAGATCTCTCTAAGATGAGAGTATGGCCAAGTTTCAGACAAAGTATTCACTATTATGTTAATCCACTGAAGACTCAGAATCATATAGAAGATGATCAACTGAGAGCATCAGCCGCACCAAACTCCCCGAGTTGCACTCCATCTACAACAAACGTTGCCGGACCAAAGCTAAGAAAATAGCAAAGGACCCCAGTCACTACAACAATAGACTGTTTACCACGATGCGGTCGGGAAAGCGTTTTCACTCTCTGAAGGCAAACACAGAAAGAATGAGAAAAAGCTTCTTTCCACAGGCAATATGGACACTAAACCAGGAACCACAAGAACACTCAGGACTATAACAGGAACCACAATTGTATTTCACGCCCACCTTCCTAACTATCCCTAACTTATTTCCTAACTTATTTCCTACCCTACCCTCCCATTTTGCCTTAACTTGCGGGCGGTCGCATAAGCATTTCACTACATATCGTACCATGTATGACTGTGTTTGTGACCAATAAATTTGAATTTGACCAAGAGTAGATCTCTCTCTTAAAAACTTGACAGAAGAGGCAACTGAAATCAATTACTCAGTTATGACTTATTTTTAATTACCTTCATTCCAAATTCCAGACAGCAGGATTACACAAATAATCAGATCTGAACTGGATTCAAATAAAGGTTTTGAATTTTGTTGCAGTAATAGGTGTATTTTCCATGGAGCTATCTGAATGTCTTCAAGGCCATCAAACCGACTTACTTTACTTACAACCCGCCTACAAGCTTTTACAGGCTACCTCCAAAACTTTACATGAAACATTCTACTCCTCTGACTCGGCTAGACACTATTAACTAAAGTTGGGGCACGAATGGAGATTGCCCGAGATACATTATACAGCTGTAAACTTCAGGAGTATAAGTGTGATGAATAAAAGTATTATTTACTAAACATTAGCAAAAAAATAGTATTTTCTAGAAATTTTTGCTTGCATTGAGAATGGATATATCTTTCAAGCTGTATTTCTTTTTCTTTAATGCCAATAAAAGTTTTAATTTTTTAAAAAATCATATACAATTAAGACTATGGGGAAAAAATAAATACATGGTTTAATACAAATTAAAACTCCCAAAGCAATCAGTGTTAAAATTCATTCTGGGCATATCTCATCTGCATCTTTCTGTGAGAAATCAGACACCTAAGATGGTTTAGATAAATGGCTCAATTAATTGTACAGAAGTAACCCTCTTTGAGCTGAACCAGAGCTGTGAGCTCTTTATTAAAAGCACTATTCTGTAGTCCATAACCTCGTTCCTTGACTCCTCTCTAGTTTCCAATTTAAACAAGTCCCTATGCGGCATGTTCTAAAGGGCTTTGTCTCCCTGTCATTGTTAAGAGAGCTGAGGCATCCTGGAAGTGTGAAATCAGACCTCATGAGCTGAATGGTTCCCCAGGGAACACTGGACTGCGCAGAAGGTCAAAGTCATGGGCTGGACCATCTGAAAGCACCCTGATCACCCGCCTGTGACATAGCAAGCAGGGGAAATGTGTGTGTGTGTGTGAGGAGACTATAATTGAACACATCTTAATTAAAACCCAGAGATAGCAAAAATAAACTGTTTCCTAGGCAGCCTGTCAAATGGAGGTTCCACTAATGAGTTCCAATGTTTTAATTTCTTAACAAAAGTAAGATTCAGTTAGCAGTAGTAAAAACAAGGATTCAACATCATATTCCTGCTCTTGTTTTGCAATAATCTTTCATCAACAATATTAATTAAAACACATGAACACTGCATGAAAACACTAAATCATCAACACACTATTATTAAAGAATAGAAAAGCTAAAGAATTATTTCACATATGATAATCAGCCATTATTGTATTGTATTTTATGTTTTATACTCTTATTTTTAAAACAATTTAAGATGCTACTTCTTAAACAACTTGAGTTGTGGATTTGTCAAAATCAAATTTGTAGATATTTTCAATGATGAATTATTCTTTAGTGGTAGCCTTCATTTAAAAGTTATAGATTTCCATGGAGAATATCAATCACTCAAATAGAAAAAAAAAGAGAAGGAAAAGGGTTAGTTTCTTTTTGATAACTCTATGGCAAGTTGGATCCCATAATTTTTTTAATTTTTAAAATGGGTAGTATCCATTTTAATTTACTCAAAACGTTGTTTTAGTAAATAGAAAATGAACTTTCTCTCCCATTAATTTAATGAATGATATTCATCAATTTTAAATCTTAAAATAAAAGACAAGGGTCCCATTGAATTGCTTTTACTGAAAAATCCCATAACTTTTCTTACATGATGGTGTCATGTCTAAAAATACGTCTGAAAAATATTTAAGGACTAGAACTTTATTTTGGGCCCATCAGTCATATAAGATGTGCTATATTTTATAGTAAAAGGAATCAGGTTTTTATAAACTGCATCATTACTCCAGTTACTACTGTTATGTCAATACTAGGATGGAATTTGGAAAGTCATGAATAACTTCCTTTGAAATGTTAATAATAGCCACCAATTAATAGCATATAATAAGAACAAAAAAAATCATATATGTCTTACAGCAATACCAAACATAGTTAATTCAGAATAAGATTTGCTGATTATCAATAGATCTTAGTGTAATTCATGTGGTCATATAATTATAGGCATACACACAGAGACAAATCTTTTTACTATTATAGCACAGTATTTGTGCATTCATGTCTACGATTTATATTTATACCAGTCTCTTTCATTGATAGTGTCAACAGGATTAAATAGGTAAACTCTCCTTTGAGTTAGGATTGATTCTTGGTGATTTCAAGAACAACTGGCAACAGTAGGGGCATACACACATACACATATCCAAAAGTATTGTGAACATAGTTTACAGATGGTCCTTGTTTAACAAACATTAGTTCAGCAACTGTTCAACTTATGACAGTGCCAAATGAGTAGTAGTTACAACCAGCCCTCACACTTACAGCTAGCATAGTGTTGTCAAGCAGAAATCAGGTATGGCTTGGTACAAGCAAAGAGACAGAGACCAGGTTAAGTGTTTATTCAACTGAACAAAGATGGTTCCTCCCATAAAATTGGGAAAACTCTGAATGCAGTATGTAAAGATTTCTTGTTTCTTGACAGCTTCCTATTAGTTATACGACAGGAAGCGGGCATATAGTAGATAAGGTACAGCAGTTACAACAATACCCGTGCAAGTGTTTTGTGGTTTTATCATGTGCTTAGCTCACAAGTTTTTGGTTTCTTATGGAACTTTCCACAATGTCAAGGGCCTAAACTTTATTTCTGCCATTTCAGCATAAGAACCTTTTAACCAATCATCAGAGTTATTAGAATCCTGATCAACAAAAATTTCCATTTCATATTTTGAGCAGTGCACAGAAGTATGATCAGCAAAGACAGGGTAAGCAGAGATGGCATACGAATCACACTTCTGTTGTCTCATGGGACAGGTGTTTGGGCAAGCAGACATGATAAGAGGAAGACAATGCATGCAACAGCAGAATATTATTAGGAAGATAATAAAAAGGATAAATCTCCCGGAGCCAACTCCAGCCACATATCCAACTAGTAAGCCAAGAAGACAGTCCAGAGAAGAGGTCAGTATCAGCATGTTTGGGTCTGTTCTGAATCATCTTTTCCATAAGATAAATGGTGTGCTCTCAAATTATCAAGTCAGCATAAAGAGATGTAATTATAACAATGGGAATGAATTAATGTACAGACAGCTCTCTTGGTAGCAAGGACAACATCCAAGGCCTAGTGATTTTGAATCACTTGCTACGAAATATCCTTCACTTGATAGAGCCTACTGTTGTAATGGAGTCCATCTGAACTCAGGCTGACATTGCCTCATATAAATTCTACAGGGCCAATGGATTGTGATCCTCACTGATCATAATGCCAAAATCCTGACTGCACTTATCCGCCAACTCCCATACAGTGTGGTTGACTTTCCAGGTGATGGTGCACCATGCATACATACCAAGTTGATATTTGGAGAAAGAATTAAAAGATTGGAAGCAAGCACTGCTCAGTGTTGGATACGAGCCCCTAACCTTGCAATGATTTTTTTTATTATGGAGAAAGGGCATTTTCCAACTATCAGTAACATCTGTGATTTGGTACACAGCTTCCAATGGGGCTGCTTTCATGACCAACCCCAGAGGGCCAGTTGGGGATATGTGTGCACAGATCCACAACTGGTAAGGTTTAACAGTTTTGCTCAGGTCTGGATATTCTGAATATGTGTGCTGGTACTCCAAACCTCAAAGATGGCCATCAAGGCTGTTTGTTGTCCTTCCATTTATTTTGGGGTGGGATGGTGCCTTCATGTCCAAGGTTTTTCATGGCCCAGTTGTACTGGGTGGCTTCTGCTGGAAGGTCTTCCTTATAGACTGACTCTCTATGAGCTTCAAAGTTTGCTTCCCTCACTATACCTTCCTGGCCCCCACTTTTGTATGCCAAGTCACATGGCGGAAAAAGATAGTGTGCTTATGGCAAATCACTGAGTGGCTGTTAGGAAACCAGTGATTCTTTTGGTGTTTTGGCATGCAACTGAAGGATGTTGTTGTTTAAACAAAAGTTGAAGCCCAAGGTCATCCTCATCACCACAGGCTACAGTCCAGTGATAATTGGAGTCTTCAGGAGGATCAGAGATCTTGGAATGGGAGTGGTGAATCCAGGTGTAAATGCCAGTAACTTTGACAGCTAGATCACAAGAAGGACAAGGAAGGGTCTTTTCCACTGTTTAGCCAGGGGAGCAGAGTTAGTCCAGGATTTCACGAGAAATGAGCCACCAGGAAGGAAGAAGTGCTGCGGATGATCCAATCCCAGCTGATGGAAGGCCTGGATAGCTTGGCAAATGGAGGAGACATTTTGAGAAAGAGTGTGGATATAGTCCTGGAGGGCTTGGTCCCCAAAGGCAGGAAGGGACATGGAGGTGGAAGCTTGATAAATATTTAATTCATTTCATGTAATTATGTTGTACATACAGTAATGCATTGAAGACTCTCAGAACAAAATATTTTGGCAGCCCTGTGATTGCTTCATTTCACCTTTTCTGTCAAGTAAAAATTTGAGTTCTCAAAAGCCCAGATACAAATTTATTTGCAAAATGTTTTTAAAAGATATAACAGAATTCATCATTAAGCAAGAATAGACTAGAAGCCTAGCAAACTTCAGTTTTTTATTTGCTATACTGTTGGTTTTGTAAAGTATAAACATTATAAAATTAGTCAGTGGTTACTGATTAGCATAAAAATGGAAATAGTTCTTGCCTGTAACATCAGCTGCCATCAAGCCTTCTGCTCTGATGACCTTTACCTGGAGAAAGCCCACATCCTTTATGTTTTGAAACATCTGCATTAGGTTCTAGAAACATATACAAAATTTAGGAAATTACACTGATGTCATAAAAAAGCAAAATATTAAAGGTTCTAGTATGTTATCCTGATGGCTTACATCACATATGTTTATAATATATCCTAACTGTGAAGCTACACTTAGGTCTGACTCTTTATTCTGGAACTGGCTTACTTGGCAGAAGGCGCATGGACACAGTTTGGCAGGATTAGTCTTAATTGTAGACAAAAAGAATCCAGAAAGAAACATATAGATATATTTCCACTGCAGTACACAGATGTCAGAGCTTTTATGTATGGATGGATCCTGGATTGAATTTCTAGACTTTTTTTCTCTAACTTTCCAGAGTCTGGTACTTGACTGGTCTCGATAGCCTTGGAAAACATCTGAACTATGTTCATCTAGTTCCTATTGGCATGGAAACCACTGGTTCCTGCCATACCACTTTTATTTCTTAACATTAGTTGACATTCAATAGAGATAATATTCAGTTCTATCCCAAATGCATAATTTAACAAGTCTAATTTTAAAAGATATTTAATATTTGTTGTTTATTTTAAATGATTATTTAATCAGAATAGTGCCCTGGGATTATATTAAATAATGACACCTTGGTCATAAGGTATTTCTATTCTACAACCAGAGATTTTGCAGGTTCTTGAAAAATAATTAAGAAACTGGAGTGTTTCTACGAGTTATCTGGTACAAAACTAGTATATGCCAACATATTTTTTGTACTACTTAGCTTTATTCCCTACAGCTTCCTCATATTCTTCACAAAATAGTAATTATTTTAATTTGTTTATAAGTTTAATTTGTTTATAAGTTTTAATTACATAAAGGCAGCATGTGTTCAAATTTTGTACATTATTATGGTATACAACTATGTTTTAAATAGTTTTATTTCTACTATATAATCATTAGTTTATACATTATAATTAAAATATTTTATAAAAGTGTTGTCTTTAAAAATAGTATTTATTTTTTAAAAATCAGAAAACAGCAAGTAAAGAATGCATTTGTAAACATTTTTAACAGGTTAAATCCCATTAAAGTAGCAAACCTGGATTTTAACAAACATCTGAATTAATGTTCTTTTCCATTATGATGCAAAATTTAAATTCTTATTCATCTGCTGTTTAACCAAAAGGTTTTCTGCTTGAAAAAGTTGAAATCTTAGCTATGCATTAGACAGACCCATTTATAAATAAGAATGAGAAAGCCCACAATATACATCTTAGAGATGAGAGACAATTTTTCAGCTGGGACAGTGTCATTTACACAGCACATCAATCTTCACGTATCTCTAGCATTCTATAAGATCACTAATACTGTATCTGTTAACTTTTAATTTCATAATATTTGCCTTTAGAAATTTGCTTAATCAGAGAGACAACCTCCCCCTCTACTTCCCTTTTTTTCTTGACGTGGTTTTTAAAAAACTGGTTTTTAAGGAAAGCAACAGAAAAATGCTGTTTGTCATTACTTATCATTTATTATAGTTCTCAAAAAGGTCTGAGAACTTATTTGTCAACCCTGGCATTTTAATACAGATATTTTCCAGCTCCATCCTAAGTTGAACAAGGGAGGCATTGTGAAATTAAAAGTCCTTTTTTGTTTTGAAATTGCATTTATTTTGCATTTCCTGTTAACACAGAACAAAAGCAAAAGTCAACTTTTTCACCTATATGCTCATTCCGTTCATTAAAAAGCCCCAGCAATATTTCACCCACTATTATTTGCCAGTGGGATAATTACAGTTTGAACTTTTAGATTTTGCCAGTCAGCTGATTTAGTGCAATTTACTGAGTTTCTGACAATCTGAGCCAATGACGTACTGCAGATTATTGTAGGATTTTGTGAAAAGCAAATGACTTTAATACATTACTTTAAACATGCAACTTAAAGTAATGATTTATGAGATGATTATCAGTCGTCTTATTTATGAAAACTGTTGGAGGCCTCAAAACCCAGATGGTATTGGAGGCTTCAAATTTCCATAGTACAGAAATCTATGATTTGCTGTGAATCCTTTCAGCCCTCAATAGATGGGAAAAGATTGAAATGCTCTGGAGATGAGTCCTCTTTATTTTTTTAATGAAAGGCTGTATAATATATTTTCTGTATAGCTGCAGCAGCTGTCAGCGAGAGCATCTCAGTTCAGCTCTATTATGGGAGAACCAATACCCCATCCTATGGCATCAAGATACACTGAGGGGCCAGCACTGATTGACAGCTTGTCACCATGACGTCTTATTCCATCTCTGTTATGGAGAAAATTAATGTCACACCACCAGCCTTATGACTCGCTGTCATCTTATAACTGCTCACCTTTTATCAATGCTCTAAATAACATTTCAAGCCCCATCGTCTCACGGTGGACAATCCGGTCAAGGGACATTAAATCGGATGACTGTGAAATGTCATAATAAAAATGGAATGCTAACAACTTCTTCACTAAACTAGCTTCTCTGGTTTTTAAACTGTGACAAGGGGGAGCAGGGGTTCAGCATGCCCGTTCTGAAAAGGTCACAGAATCTCTCTTTTGGTCCGCTACCCATTACGGCCCTCCTCCCATCCCAAAAGGAATTAATCTTTTCATACAATTGTGATAAAATGGTTCAAACGGTAATGCCTCTTTAATTTGCAGGGCTCTGATGTTCTGCTACAAATGGTTAAATGACAGTAATAGAGTCATTTTCCAAGACTATTTGATCTGATGGCATGGTCGGTGCATTTATTCTTTTCAGTCTCAAAAACAGAGCAAAACACATTTTTAAATAGAAACATCTTCTCAATACTTTAAAAATAAAACTTTATAAGTAATTTTAACAGTAAAAAAAGATCATGAATTTGTCAGTTACCCAGTCACATTTACTACAGATTTAGCGAAAGATATCAACATTAATATTGAAGATTTCCTGTAAAATATGTAGGGATATAGATTTACTGCAAAAATATGTAGCTATTTCCATATACTGTATACTATGATGCTGTTATTTATCCAGGATTATTGCAGCTATGTATGGCTCATGTTGATGAACCAAGTTATTCAACTTCTAAGTAACAACAATCTAATGTCTGAAATAAACATATTGAAAATCAGATTTTCAATTTCATACTTTTTTTAAAAAATGATGTTGCTATTCTCAATTAAAATTTATTTAAACTAATAAAAAAATTGGGGAAAAGAGATGTAGGTTCAAAAGTTGTGATTTAGTGGTTATTTGATTATTATTGAAAGATAATCAGAAAAATGAAGATCCTTTGCTTTGTATTTTTCTGGCATACTGGACATCAAAATGCATATTTCATTAAAATTAATATCTGATAAATGAATTTATTTCCTAAGATATAGTCTGACAGATCATCTTGCCTTAGTTGACTCAAAAAACTGAAATAACATTCGTAATCATTAGTTTTCAGAAGCTTTAGTATATTCCTTAGTTCTTACTTGATTTTAAAAATATAATGGTTAGCCTTGCTAAGTCATCTCTATTAAATTGTGTTTATGATAATACTATTGGTGTATGATGTGTACAAGTACTTGCAGGCAGCTGATTCAGTGGAGATAGATAGAATAAATTTGCTGAAGCACACATCCTGCTAATCTGTTTGAAGAATATTGTACAGCAATAGTACTAGCACTTCATATTATCTGCACAGCCTGATAAGGTACATCTTTATTAAATTCACTTATTGAGAGGATGTCAACCATAGACTAGGAATATTTTAAAACAAAAAAAAATTAAACAGCCCTCTGTTAGTCAGAGTTTAGCTTAATGCACAGTGTCTAGAGATAACTTCTAAACACCTGGCAGACCTATACAATAAAAGCTTTGTAATTTTAGGGGAGATAGCTTTTCTTCTTTCTTCTTTGTGTTTAGTAAGTCAGCTTTAGTGAATCCAATATTAATAAAAGCTGGAGTAAGAGCTCCCCTTGCTGTTCCTTTACTAAAACTACACAATTGCTTCTATGATACAAGGACAGGATATTTTTCAAAATGTTCAATCCAGATTTTAAACATTCAGTATCCTTATTATTTCTTTGTTAGATTTCTAAGCTACTCAAAACATTTGATTCTAATAGAACAAATCCCTGAAGGAAGGGCTTTGTTTTAAATAATGCAAAGTTGATCCATATATAAAATTTAATTCTTCAGCTACTACGGGCATTACTTGTTGGCAAAGTCAGTAAGGAAATATCTTAACTATAACAAGAAGTTAACATTTTAGGGAAAAATAAAATCAAGCAAAACTACATTTATACATACATATATATATTAAAAATAAACAGAATAATCTTTATTACCATAAACTAGAGGAAGCTACTCACAAGAGTTAATGCAGATGAAATACTGTATATAGTCCTAATAGAGTGAGTAGCAGGTTGATAGAAGAGACAACTAAGGTTGCCATACTAAACTGATATTCTAAGGAAAGTGACTTCAGCAATTTTTAGTACTTTATAAAGGGTTGGTTTCTTATCCATACTGTTTCTTTTGAGGTGGAGGATTTATTTGCAAGGAACAAATCTCTGACTTATGGGCTCTTCTGGACACCAGACTACTATAAATGGTGGAAGTTGTGACCAGAAGCATCTCATCCATTTTTATCATTTGGTAAAACTGTATTGTATAGTTTTGCTGTTAGCTACTGGGAGCGGGACTATTATGGCGGCATATAAACC
>JANHFJ010007584.1:47246-58157 GCA_032468195.1 Cerberus rynchops | reverse complement strand
CTTATTTAATTATTTTAATTGACTTTTAAACTGTATTGTATTTTGTTGGTTTTTATTGGCTGTGCACTGCCCCGAGTTCTTCGGGAGAGGGGCGGTATAGAAGTTTAATAAATAATAATAATAATAAGTTCAATTCATATTACAAAATAGCTATTTTGAAATCTGTATCTTATAAAATAAAAATATAGAGTCTATGCATAGATAAACCCACATTTTGTATGTGGTACAATTCAATGTTTTAGATTATGATCTAAGAATATTTCCCAGTTTGCTTTAAAGATAGGAAATTATTCTAGACATTGAGACATATTCCCATGCTTGGTTAGCTATTCTTCCTTTATAATGGGATTTGACAGCCTTTTCAGTAAGACGCAAATAATATCAGGCCACTTCTGTATACTCTGAGGATACATGGTTTAGTGAAGTATAATAGTAGTATTGTAGTTTAAATGGGGATTTCTTTCATACTGGTTTGTCTCATACTGCTGTGAATCATTTTCCAAAACTGTTCAAGTTAGCCCACATTGCTGCCAAATATAAAAAAATTATCTGACCTGAACATTATATTTCCAGGAAATTTTTGAAAGTGAATAATATATTTTAGTGATCAAAACTGGGTAATAGACCAACATTCTATACCATATAATGTTCAGAGTAAATTTAATATTAGTCTTCCATTGAAATTCCCTGGTTATTGATACACTTAAAAATTTTATGTGTCTATATTCTCAGACTAATCGATCATACCTGGTGCTTGCTGTTAACAATCTCGTGAAATATACCCTTCTGGCTCATCATACTAAAAATTATTCTTAAGTACATTTTTCACACCATTACCTTTTCTATATTCCTAATTAAGGACAAGATTATTTTTCATTTTGTTAATTTGATTCCTGGACAGCTGCCAATGTCTACCACTGTTCTTGAGGTGAATAGTCAACTTAGGTAGGCCAGCTATAAGCTTCAAAATTATCTGACTTTATATGTGCATTCAGTTCTTCTTGATGAGGAACGTGAAGGCTTTAAGGAAGGTGCAAAGTCTTAGGTGGGACTTTTACAGCGGCTTCCATAACCATTCCACAGATCAAAAGTTCTCCAGCTCTCTGTTAGAGTATGGGTTTTGTTTCCCTTGTAAAGAAATCTGGTGTCCTTATGACTATTAAGAGCATATGAATTGTCAAAATTTCCTGTACCAAAGGATCATACTTGTTGACAAAAGATAAGCAGATGTGTTCTATGTAGAAAATGTAAAATGAAGCTCTTTCGAACTTGCAAGTAATTCTTAGAAAGAAAGCTGCTTCTGCAACCAATGGAAAAAAAGCAGAACAAATGCTTGCATAACCATATAACTGGTACAAGCGGTACTCGTTTAGCAACCACAGTTGGAACTGGAAACTTGGTTGTTAAGTGAAGCTGTCATCAAGAGAAACCAAGACAGTGTTTACAATCCTACCTTAGCTTTCTTTTGCTTTAAAGGCCCTCTAAGGATTGGTTGCAAAATTACTTTTTCCATCACTGTCATAACTGCAAATGATTGTTATCCAAAGCAGTCACTATGCAAAAACAAAAGTAAGCCTTTCATGCAGAAATATGACAGAAGTAGGATAATTAAAACTTTCTCAGGAAAAAGATTCATACTTGTTGACTATTCCAAATGGATTAGCATAGCTCTTCCTGAAAATATAGAATATTAGAGAAAAGGGTCTTATTTTCACTTTCTCCCTAGCAACCTATGTATAATCTGATCATTTCTATACAAAGTCTATTAAAAAATCCAACAAACACCGGACATTGATAATGATTTTGGAATAGTTGATGGGAATCTTTTATTATGCAGCGAAATTAATTCTGAGAAAAGCTTATAAGAATGAGTCTATCTGAAATTCTGACTTTTCCCTTAGTCACTGCAATCATAATGTATATTTAATGTAAATGCTGGGATTTTAGCTCATAATGTTTTATTGTTGTTGTTGTTCCTATAAGGTAATGCATCTTTTAGGCAAGATAGAGACTTCAAGCTCAGAGCAAACTTCAAATTTAAAGACAATACAGGGTGATCAACACCATGAATTGCAGCTCTTGGATTTCAAGTAAGAGAACAAAGCTTTTCCATTATGTTAATGTGCTTGGTGAGAAGTTACGGTACAATGATATTGGTACAACAGAACACCACCAGATTAATTTACTTGCCTTTAACAATCCTGACAGGCCAACAAGAATAAATATTTACAAAATCACATAAATCTTTTTTTTGCAAAGCTAATTCAATGCTTTAATTGAAATTGCACAGTCCTTTCATTTGCTTTCACTGATAGCTGTAAGAACAAAACTTTTCTTATTTAATGCAAAAGAACTCTCATTTCTTATTCATTTTCAAGTAGAAAGAAGACAGAAAATCATAAGAACCAATGTAAATTTGTTTTTGTAAGCAATTATTCTGTGAGTGAATTGGGCAGTTTTTAAATTTGCTTTATAAATTCATACAATAAATAAGAAAGGGTTTAAAGCATTACTCAAACAACTTCCATAAACCTCTTCAGATTTCATGTCATGAATCAGATTTATTTCGTATACTCTTTTGCCAATTTTGGTAGTTAACAATTTTCGGAAGTTTTGAGGGTTTAAAGAAGGAAAAAGACTATAAAAATGAATGGGGAGAGCATCTATGCCAGTGGTGGTGAACCTTTTACTTACTGAGTGCTGAAAAGTACACGCTTTGTGCATGCCATCTGCACTTGCGTGCGGCTCTTCTATGTGTGCTGCATGTGCAACTGCACCATCTGCACTGTGTGCAGGTACTCACGCAAACATAAGCAATCGTGTGCATGCATGGGAGAGATCCAAAGACCAGCTGGATTTCACAATGCAATCACAAGCATGCACAGCGGAGGCCCAAAGACCAGCTGGGTCTCTGCAATCATACATGCATGCATGCTCAATCGCATGTGCATGCTCAGCTGGAGGTAAGTTGGCCGACATCTTGTGTGTCCAAGATGGCTCTGCATGCCACCTGTGGCACCCATGCCATAGGTTCGCCATCACGGATCTATGCTATACCTAATTATATCACATCTTTATTTTTCTAACTCATATCAAGAAGTGTAAAATATAGCTGTGCTATGATTCAGTTTTCTTTTTGAAGAATTGCTTTTGAACACAAGTGCTTAAATGCAGCACCTATCTATGCTCATTGAAGTAACTGTGTTTCTAAGATTGATATTTTTTCAGTGAAAGCCCTACTGAAATGTCTGCTTAGTTTTGAAAAGGTGCAGCTGTGTTAATAAGCCAGATACAAATGCTACAACTGTACTCTCTTGCATTCCATTTTTTTAAATTAGATGTGAAATACTAATATCAGATGCAAGATGAAGATCTATTTATACTTAATTGTAAAATCAGAAGGTTTTTAAAAAACAGGATAAGTAGGCAACTCAGAAGTGTTTGGAGAAGTGTTTTTCATTTCATTCTTGTCTTACATATATCTGTTCATCAGTTGTGGACACATGCACGCGCGCACACACACACACACACACACATCGATTCTCGTATTCAATTTCTTTCCTATACTTGCAAAAGATCTGATTTACAATACTTAAAAGAATCTGATTTACAATACTTAAAAATGCATATGCCTTTGATCACTTTCAAAATACATTTTAAAGATTTCTCTTGTTGGGAGAATACATGTCATCAAATATCATATAAGTATTTATAGCTTTGAAACTAAAACCATTCCACCAATGTTGCCACTTCTGAAAATTGTTAACTACCAAAATTGGCAAAAGAGTATACGGAATAAATCTGATTCATGACATGAAATCTGAAGAGGTTTATGGAAGTTGTTTGAGTAATGCTTTTATCGAAATGAGTTTGGTTGTCATAAGAAAATTAAGACTAAACTAAGAAAAAAATATTAACATAACAAAACCATTTATTTGTTATACAAATTGCTTTTGTAGTGAGATCATGGTACCAAAGAACTGCATGTTTTATGCTTTATTTTCATGAAAATTAAAAAGAATTTCTCTTTAAATATTAGGATAAATGGTATTTTGAATGATTTTAAAGACCAAATTCAAAACCAACGAAAGTGGATGGAAAGTGAGTTAAGGAGATCTGAACAAGAGGAAGTCCATTTCACAAACCAGCTCTTTGCTACAATCAAGGACAGATTGGCAAGTGCTTTTGTATTTCATGCAAAGAAGCATACAAGCATAACACATTTTCTCAAAAAGCCTCTTTTGTAAGAGAAGAGCAGAAAGATTTTAAACAGATAAGTAAAGTGTTTAGAACTGGTTAACATTCTCAGTGATCTCACATAAGTAATGGAAATGAGCCAGCAGAGAATTCGGGGACAGAGGATGGTGAGAAGATTATCTCACAAAGAACCTACAACAGAACTACAGAAGTCAGGAACACCTGAAGGGAGCATAGGAGCCAATCAGATTTTATTATCAGACATTGAAGGCCCATTCATATTTGCTTTTTGTATTCCATATATTGCTAGAGAAAGGTAATATACTAAGGTTACTTTGGGGACTTGGGGCAGAGATGTATGGATTTTAAGTTGCTACGTTATGGATGTTGTTCTTTCAGTCACAGGCAATAAAATGTGCCATCTTAACAGATGGCAGAGTGCTCCTTTTTTCAAACTGTAATCTGGATTACATCTTGAGTTTTTGGCAAGTGGAAGGATGTTGGCTTCATACAAGCACTTAGGCAGTGTTTAGCTTCTGAAAGTAGCTGATCTGGGACCAGGTGTTATGGCCCAACAGGGGCCGGCTGAGCTGTTGGTGGAATCTGACAGCGATGAACACTATGGGACTGCCTTGGAGGCTGAGGAGGACTCTGGGGGGTGTTTGGAGTCAGAGCAGGGACTAGAGAGGCCTGTTGGCCACCAGGTAGTGTCTGTGTTAGGGAGCAGTGAGGAAGAACAGAGGGAGTCTGTCCCTGATGTGCGTATGCATAGGGCTGCGAAGAGGAGAGAGCAGCTTCAGAAAAAGAGTCACAGAAAAAAATAGGATCAGGTGGCTAATGATTGGCCCCTTCCGGAGAGCTTATAGGTGGGGCAACGGGAGGGGAATTTTGCAGGAAACAAGTTTATTAACTTAGCAGTGTGAAAGGCATTCTGACAATCTGTAAGTTGCTATCAAACTTTGGTTTTAATTAAGATAGCATTCTGGGCTCTCAGCCAGGGGTTGCTTATCTCTGCATTAGTTATGGCATACAGCCAGGTATGCCTTCGTGTGTTTGAAGACCTGAACCAGAACACTGGGACACACTATCTCAGGGGT
This sequence comes from Cerberus rynchops, assembly GCA_032468195.1. Classification (NCBI taxonomy): domain Eukaryota; kingdom Metazoa; phylum Chordata; class Lepidosauria; order Squamata; family Homalopsidae; genus Cerberus; species Cerberus rynchops. The sequence continues at coordinate 52,863 of JANHFJ010007584.1, read as the reverse complement.
GTCAAACTCAAGGCCCAGGGGCTAGATTTGGCTCACGGGCTGCTTAGATCTGGCCCATGGGGTTGCCCTGGAAACAGCAAAGGACTGGTCTGCAGTGCCTCTGCCAGTGAAAATAGCCTTCTGAGCTCCATTTTCGGGTGCAACGGCTTTCTGCAATCACCTGCTAGAGAATATGGAGCTCGGAAGGGCCACAGGCAGAGTGGTGCAGGAAGCCATCACAGCCGAAAATGGAGCTCAGGAACCTATTTTTGCTGGCAGAGCACTTGGGCCACCATAGGCGCCCCCAACATGAGTGATGTCAAGTTGGCCATGCCTACCCTTGCCCCCAAGGTCAAACATAATCATGATGTGGTCCTCAATGAAATCGAGTTTGACATCCCTGCCTGCTCTATCTGAACATAACTTTCTTTAAATTTGTTTTTGAGAGGGAGACGAGGAGCACTTGGTGTGATAAAACTGGAACAATTCACTTTAGTTTCAAAAGTGACAATTTAGTTGTTTTCTAAAGTAATCTAAAAGACATACTGCATGATTGCTAATCCTAAATTATTGCACCATGCAGCAAGTTTTAAACGTTGTATTTTATAGATTAAAACTATTGAAGCTTTAAGTCAATGTTTGCTAAGTGCTTTGATTTTTGGAAGCAAAATCGCTGTGGGCTCCTCATCAGTTAGACATGGCTCTGCCTTCCAGTTTTAAATCTTCAGTTCTATCTTGCAATATTTCTTTTCATTAACCTTTATTGTGCTTGTATCTGCTTAGTAACTTAATCACAATGAAAAATCTAATAAAAATGAATAAAAATATTTGTTAATAGAGGTATGTGGCAGTGTATATAATTGTTTTTCTTAATGTATTAAAAACTATTCTTTTATATTTTGTATTTAACTGCCCATTTTCCTGAAAGAGGAGCTTATTCTCTACTGTTCAGACAACAAAGTTTCCAAAGCAAATTATAAATATTGGAATTACTTGAATACATACCATTTGAAATAAAAAGATGACAAGAAGTTTGAAAAATAGAAAAGTAATATCATAGTCAAATTAAGCACTATGTCAAAAACATAGTGTTTTTGTTCAAACCTTATCATGGGGAGAATTGCTGGAGGGTAGGTAGGGAAAACTGGGTTGATCCAGATAGACCCACAAACTAGATTGCCAAAAACTGACACACAATTTTGAACAATATAAATTGCAGAGATCAACCTATCTGAATTTAGGCCGATTGATGTTTTTTTTAACTCAAAAAAATTAGGAAACTAATGATGTCATTGCTATCCACAGCTTTAATTAGTAGCATAGATCTTAAGTTACAATGTTCAACATTTTATGATGTTGGATCTAAATATGACAAAAGAGTTGCTGCTTCATAGCCAATTGTTCATTTATAAGCAGCAGCATTTTTTTGCCCATGCTCAACTGACAACCTGGATAAAGGCTTTTAGAGTTAATAGTACTATATACATGAAAGATCTGCACATCATGCAAACAATTTTGATATTCAACATTTCTTTGGACCCTCCTCACCTTCACTATACCAAACAATTTTTATAAACTGAAACATCTTCAGAGTTTCATAGTAAAATGTATATCAAAATGTTTGGAAACCTCTTACACCAGATTAGCTTTAAATCCATTCCAACTTCTTGTTCCATAAAGTCAGTTACCTATTTAATTGAGATCTATAATTTTTTGTAAACATAAATTTACAAATAAAAATTATAGAACATCTACAGGAAAAAAAATGTAACACATAAGCAGGGTTAATTTTGTTCCTTTAAACTGAATGAATAAATATAACATTTTTAGTAGAGTAATTCTATTCATTTTTCATAATAACTCTTTCAAAAGGAAATACTGGAAAAGAAATTGGAAGATGGGTTATACTATGTCTCCAAAAGAATAGAAAACACAGAAAAAACATTGCAATTTGATGTGGAACTCAGCCAGGTGAAAAATGATCAAAGTAAACTACATGCAAAGATTACCAGATTTGAAAAGCTGATGTGGAATGAACTAGAAGGAATGCAAAATGAATACAGATCAGGTGAGGTTATTTTTCAAACTTACATGCATTTGTGTGTTTGCATGTGTGTCATATAGCCACACAATTTTGTCAATCTACAGATAAGCAGAAAAACTGATTCTCCTTGCTGTGGTTCAATTTATAAACCTTTCTTTCATAAGGACAAAAATCAGCTTTCAGCAGAAATAATTATTTTTCTGACATTTAGACAGAGAAATTGTGAGTTCTAGTCTTCTCAGTTTTCATACTAGAATCCAAAATTATTTTGGAATATTGTATAAACACAAAATGCAATGTTAATGATAATTTTTCCAACTTTACTAAAAGATGCCTGTTATTTAACAGGATTTCAATCTATCCGTGACTCTCTTGACGCACTCAAACATATACAGGCAACAAAGCTGAAACTTGAAGAAGAGAAATTCAAGCAAGATATGAAAAAGCTACAACGAAAACTCAGTGAACTCAAAGACTAATACATTTTGTTTAGCATTTACATTTGTTCCATCAAGGGAAAATACTAAAAAGGTTTAAAAAGTTAACTTATTTCTACAATATCAGACTTCTTTTCCTGTAACTCTAACAAAAGCACTGTCATAATTCTGAACAGACATAAGTTAAAATAGAATCATATTAACGCTTCACTTACGTTTGAAAAAATAAAATGCAAGGGTTTATCAGAAATTGTTGTGTAAGTCATTGCTTGATTTATTTTGACAAACCATTATATCAAATATCCGTGGTTATATCCTGAACTTTTCAGATTAGGAGCATCTTTCCTGCCCCTAGAGAAATGTATACAACTTTATTAGCCCATTTATGTAATTTTGTTGTCAGTTATGAAAAAGACAGATATTTTTCCTAAAACATTTGTCTCGTTTTATGAAGAAGTAACTTTTAGAATTTCAATTCTGCAAATTCAAATGAGTACTTTTACATCAGTATACTAGAATCAGTATTCAATTTGTTTTTCACTTTGTTTTTAATTGATACTTATTTGTAAAAAAGCTGTTTGCAAAAATGTAGCCATGTGCGCCCAGAAATATTTTGAGGGATATGCAAGCTTCTTAAAGCCACTTAAATTTGTTAAGACATTTAAAATGCCAAAATATTTTTTTGTTAAAGTGGCTATGGAACTAGAAAAAAGATATAAGCAACACGTCCCTCCTTGACCAACTTTCATGTACATTTTCTAACAATGAGATTCCAGCTATAATTTATCTCCATTTTGAGGAGAAAATGTTCTTAAAAATTCAAATGTTTTGCAGTCTTCTATAAGATTGAAATCAAGTGGTTGGATAATGCAAAGGTTGTTGCATAATATTTTTTTCTTTCTGAAACTTCATTGCAACACTTCAAATCATTCTCTTAAAAAAAAAATCAGAGCATCAACTATGAAGTTCCATCAGTTTTGAAAAACAGATTGAACAAGAGGAAGAATTGGGACCAATAATCTGAGAGGAAGCCATTCTTTTAGTAATAATTCCAGTAATAATGTCCTCAAGTTGTAAAGCACTGAGGAAATTAATTACGTTTTTTTCTTTAATTCCATCTTTTGGGGATTACATTTGCTTCTATGTAGCACTGAAACTTGATGAAGAGTTTTATAAGCTAGATCAGTGATGGCAAACATTTTAGACCAAGTGCTGAAACTGGAAGTCTCTCATGCGCATGTGCGCACAGCGGAGACCCAAAAACCACCTGGCTGGTGGGAGGCAGGACAACACAATAACAGCACCTCTGCAAGAGGCAAGATCTTTTTCTTGCGCAGGCTTGTTTCGTTTGCAGGGAAACTGAAAATGCAATGGAGAAACATGGTGGAGCTGAGATGAGGCGATGACACACATACCCAGAGGGCTGTGAGTGCCACCTCTAGCACGCATATCACAGGTTCACCACCATTGGGCTAAATAATAGTAAACTTATAAACCCTTTACTAACATAGGAAAGAAAAAAACTTCAAAATTTATAGAATTATTCTAATACAATGGCAGATGGTGTCCTTTATTGGTTTTTAACTTCTCAAATCTGACAGGCAAAAAAACGGAGGGGGAACATAGTTCAAAATAAGGAGGGACTAACTAGGCAGCAAAACCAAGTAGATGAAGTGGTTTTCTAAGCAGTAAAAATTCTTTTTCATAAAATGCAGACTGAATCATCCTGTCAACCTTTATGTCAGAAGTGGGTTCCACAATTGATGTTTGTACGGGCATTACTGAATATGAGTATCTAAAATTAGAAACAATTTCTTCAAAGGAGCTCTCAATTCTATTGAAATGTAGATTTACTGTAATTATCTAATAATTAGCAGCACAAATACAATTTCACTTTACTGACAAGGAAACTGATGGTCATTATCAGTAAAAACCACACTATAAAGGAAAAAAGAAGAGCTTAATGCATTTGTGTGGAGAATTCTTAAGAAAGGTTAAATATGAGCAATTAGTCAGAGTACTAGGTCTCATGTTTTTCATACTGTCCCTCCCAGAGTAGTTGGGACTCAGATGGGATGTAAATATAATAAATCGAATTAATTAAAATGGACTTTAACGTGAAAGGAATATTACTTAACCCCTTTTTTCTGGTATGTTTTATTGTGGAGGTAGGTGGGTTGGGCGGTTGTAGAAAACAAGAGAATTTTGTATCACAGAAATGGCTTGAAATTGAAATAAAAATACACTTCTCCACCCTTTGGCTTCAAATTATAGCCCAGCATTTGTATATGAAAAGCAATTTAAGAACAATGAAATAACATCTGTCATTATAAGCATATCCTACTTCATACTTACCATTTATTTCATGCTGTTTGAAAGTATACTATTCTGAAACATCTTGAACTTGTTGAACAAGGAGCATCAAGTACAATGACCTCATATCATCTTTGAATCTAATTTAAACTAAAAATATTTACTCTAGTAGTCCATTTACTCCTAAGGTAATGAGTAAGACCAGAGAACTGAAAATCTACTTTTCTCAGGCTCTGCTCATCATCTCTCTGAAATCAAAGGTTTGCTGCAACTGTACCATGAAAGACAGCCATGACATATAACTAAATATAGCCAGGAAAAAAATAAATATTTGGATGAAATCATAGTTCTGAATTAAAGGTTCTGCATGCAGAGCAAAATGTAAACAAGTTGTAAACAATGTTTCAACAGATTTTATTGTTTCATCACCCACCAAGTTAAAGGTTATTTATTTTGCTTGAGAAGCTGTAGAAAGATACATTGCTAAATGGTAAAAAAAAGTGATATGGACAGAAATAGCAAGATCTTAGCAGACTATGAAGATAGACATAGTCTAAAGTTTATTTAACACATGGACATACTATTAAGATTCCATTTCAAAGACAGAAATCTGTCATATTTAACTCTAGAGTAGAGGTCACAACCGTTGTGCTTTCCAAGATCACTAGCATACACTGTAATTTCTCAGTAGGAGCACAGATTTAAGTACTGCATACTTCAAAAGATTCAACTAGATAGTTTAATAACTGATTCCTTTTAATATAAATTGAACTGTTAGCACTTGTGATTTAAAGTCAAGGTATTTGTCATGAAGGCGTTGTTTCCAAAAGCCTCCAAAGTATTC
>JANHFJ010007584.1:32055-47146 GCA_032468195.1 Cerberus rynchops | reverse complement strand
GAAGGACTCACTGGAGAAGAGCCTAATGCGGGGGACAATTAAGGAAAAAAGAAGGGGATGGCATAGAATGAGGTGGCTGGATGGAGTCACTGAAGCAGTCGGCGTGAACTTAAATGGACTCCAGAGGATGGTAGAGGACAGGAAAGCCTGGAGGAACATTGTTCCATGGGGTTGCGATGGGTCAGACATGACTTCATGACTAACAACAGTAATTACCTTTCTAGTTAATGGTTAAAATGAATGGTACAACTTATAAATGCAACCATTTGAACTGAAAAAAGATACAACAAAATCAAATGTAGCAGCTTACTACAAATATAAAATTGTAATCCTTCATTAAAGCTATTAAAGACAAATTCTAATAAGGGCAATATTAAATGTTTTTTAATTTGATATATCCATCTAAATAAATAACACTGGGACATATTAAACTCCCAAATAAAGCACTGAGAAACCTATTTAGCATATATAACATGGAAATGTTTCTTACATCAATTAATTCATAATCATCTTTGGCATATAAATGTCTTAAGAGATACCATCGGGCAACTGATACTATACTTTCTGGAAATCCAGATTGATATACCACTCTCTCTAACATACGACGTGTTTCTCTACAAAGAAAACAGAAACAAGTAGAATACTGATTAGATGTTATAAGAAGTAATGAGAAAATGGCAAAATAAGTATGAATCTACAGCATTTTAGATATTCAAATACATACTTATATTTACATTAATTCATGTTTACAAGTAAGCATGATTTTCTCTTGCTACAAATGAGCAAAAAATAGTTATATTCTGAAATATAAAACTAAATCTAACACATCATTAAAAGAGAGTGAAATACTGAACTGTGCCATTAAGAGGGTGTACAAACAGCCTGTTAGATAGATGTTGATTGTTTACAGGTGAGAAAATGTCTTCATTATTACTCAATCAGATTCTTGGCCATAGTTCAAACAATATTTCCATGCAAGCAAAGCTACCATATAACAGCCAGAAATACATTTGAGTTTCCTATAAAGCTCCCAAACAGGCAATTTATTCTGCAGTTTTAAAAAGCCTCTATGACAATTGCAATGACCATGTCCTTACTCACAAAGAAACAACAAGTATAGATTGTTACAAGATTCTCTACTGCATTTTATTATACTTTTATACTTTATGCCAACAACTTTCAATTGTCTTTTAATTTTATGCCATCTATATATTTTTGAATTAGGATAAATAAAAATGTAGCAAAATTCATGAATGAACGCCACAAACTTATACACACCTTGAACCCATTTTGCGATTATACTGCATAAGTGCTTGAAATAGAATACTCAGAGGACAGAAGGAAATTTTCATAGCTTCTGTTGTGGCTTCTTGAACTAGAGATGGCCAGTGATCATTTGAAACATTAGCCTTTTAAAAAAGACAAAAACAAAACTAAACATCCTGTTACTTATAGCTAACACCATTATATCTTGTAGCAATTACAGCTACAAATAGTTTCATAGTGATATATCATTTTTTCCATTTACCGCTTAATTAGTATGAAAAGTAGCATAGAATTCTAACATAAGGAAGTAACTCTCTAGCTCTTTTGGTAAAACAAAGGAGCCAAAACTACTAATTTTACCAAATATTTCTTTAAATCTATTTTTTATGCAACTCTTCATATCAAAGACAAAAAGAGGTCTTAATTCATGAATAAATATTATTTTGAAACTCTAATCAGTATCCTCTTTCGTAAGTGACCTAGCACGTACAAATTATTCTCCACACTATCAATTATATTAATAAAACATTTTAACAAAGTATTCTTGACCAGTAACAAAACAATGAACTGACTTACATGATGGTACAGGGTGTCCCAAAATAAATGAAACCCACAACATTTCCAATAAATATGCTGGTTTTAACTCTGTTGTTTATATTTGTCAGATTTGTTAGCAGTTATGAATAACAATTATTAGTTTAAAACCCATGGCTTGTTAAAATTTTTAACGTATTTTGTTTTAGTAATAAATCGTAATCGCATTAATGGGTTTCATTTATTTTGGGACACCCTGTATATGAAAGCGAAATCACTGGCTATTTTAGCTATATGTACTGTATATGCTATTAACAACTGAGTTTCTAAAATTGTAAAATTTAAATATTCACAATCATGATAGTGTGGAATATTTTTTTAAATGCAAATCTCTAAGAACTATTTATAGCTGACAAATACTATTATTTTATAGTACATTTGTGATGAAATCCAATTAGCACAATTTACTTTATCATACAATTTGCAAAGAGAAAATATCTTGCCTGTATATTTTCTGATTTCTCCCATAATGATTAATTGAGAAGAACAATTTTAGTATCAGATTCTTGCAATTTATTCATTTTATCATTTAATAATTTAAACTCATACCATACAGATTTCCAAGGCAAGTTTAGCAAGTCTTAGAAGACTAGAGAGTTTCCCACTCAAATTGCCTTGCTGAGATGCCAACTGTAGACTTTTCCGGTAACACATTTCTGCACCAACCATCATTCCTTGTGATTGATAGACCTGTGCCAACCACTGGGGGGGAAAAATCAAGCCCATTGTTAAAAAAGAAAAGAAAAAGTAAAATGTCTGAAATTCAAAATAAAAGAATCTCAAAAATCTTTAACTCAATCATCTGGAATTTCACATAGAGATCTCCTGAATTGTATAAGCAAACACACCTCAATAAAATTCTTAAATTGCATATAATTGAACATGCAATGAAGTCTGAGACTAAAAAGAAAAAAGAAATTAAAGATCATGAATACAGCTTTCCCTGTCTAAGGTACTGTAGTTGATAAGTTAAGTCATGCAAATGTTTGGAGAGTTTCCATATTAATTTTCCTGACAGAGTATGGATAACACTGGCAAGCTATATGAAGGTAGTGCTGGTTCTTTCCAAAAGGGACAAATTTCAGGTACATATTCCCAGAAAGCAAACATCACTCATACACAAGACAATATTGGCTTTTGGTACCATCAACTGTAAGCATTCAAAAGTTATCATTGTTGCATTGCATTCCAAATGAATCTCAAATATGGTTAAATGGGATAGCTGGAGCCTGCTCAAATTGAGACTGAAAAGTAGCTGACCATGGTGCTGAACAGCTCAATTTTCAATCATGCATTTCTATGCTTGTTAGGCACAGCCAAATTCCTTAATATTTTCATAATTTAAAGTATAAAAAAAATGAAGTTTTCACCAAACCCAGCTACATGTTTATCTTATATCAATTTGCTACAGACTTCTATTTTAAAACATGGTTTCATTCTTGTTTCTCCTTAGGTCATGTAGTGCAGCAACTAATTATTTTATAAAAGATGGTCATCACTTTCTCTGCCTACTTTGTTTCCTGAGGCAGAAGGAAGATTACATCGGATCTAGTTTTGATTTTGGAATAGTGGAAACATGATCTAGAGTTGGGAGATAATACTCTTTGTTCCTTGTAACAAATGGATAACTTTTTGAATACTCTGAAGTTCTGTTCCCAGTACCATAACAGGGACTTAGAATTCTCTTGATTAGTTGAATTCTGGGACCTGATGGAGTTACAGAACTTCAAAGGATATTTGGGAAAGCTTTTGTGCTTTATGCATACTTCAAGTGAAACCTTAGATGCCACTTTTCCCCCTTCTTTGCACAATGTGCACTTTGAATCATTTGAAAATTTTTCAATTCTGGCCTTGATTGCATTAGTTTGATTAGTTTGCTCTTGAGCAGACAAAATCAAACCTTCAGTTTCTTTCTTTAATGTTCCAGTTCTACTTTCTCCTCAATAGTTTGTAGAAATTGACTGTGTAATGTTTTTTCCTTGCCAACATTCTGTTCTTGTTTTTATTAAATTATTTCTATATTCAGATTTGTTTATTGCACGGTCAATAAGTTCCAATTTTTAATCTTCATCAATCTTTGTTCTTGGCTGCCGTTTAGGTAATCAGCCAATGCATCCTTTTCTTCTTCAATAGTTTGATTTGAAGTGACACTCTGCCTCCATTTCTGCCGAGTAGATTAAAAGAAAAAGGCAAATGTTTTCTCTGTTCAGTTGTGTCCAACTCTGGGGAATAGGGGTAGTGCTCATCTCCATTTCCTAGCCAAGGGAGCCAGCATTGTCCAAAGACACTTCCAGTAATGAAAGAACCATATTTTCTGGGCAAAACATCAAGTACATTTAAGTGCAGAAGAATGGCATTAAAGATAACTATGCAATGACTACTTGGATTCCAAAAATCATCTGAAGAAGCCACCAACTACCAATGTGCTCATGCAAGATTAAGAATTATTGACCGTATTTATGTCAACCTCTATTGACTCTAGTGCCGTGATGGCAAACCTATGGCATGGGTGCCACAGGTGGCATGCAGAGCCATCTTGCTGAGCACACAAGCTGTCAGCCAACTTACCTCCAGCTGAACATGCACATGTGATTGCACATGCACACATGCACGATTGCAGAGACCCAGCTCGTCTTCAGGCGTCCGCTGTGCATGTGTGCGATTGCAGCAGGAAAGCTGGTCTTTGGCACTCTCCTGCACATGCACACGCGATTGCATATGTGTGTGAGAGTGCCCACGTGCAGCACGTGTGCATTACACATGCAAAAGCTGCATGCATGCCCAGATGGTGTGGTTGCACATGCAGCACACATGGATGGCATGCACAAAGCACATACTTTTCAGCACTCAGTAAGTAAAACGTTCGCCACCACTGCTCTAGTGTCTTGATGGTAAAAGCAATAGGGCAACTAAGCAGTCCAATTTTAAAATTTGCTGCAGTGTCAAAATGCACAGACCAGCATATTTTGATTATAATACTTGACTGCAATGGTCAGAGAAATACATTCCCAATGTATGGGTAGATATGTCTGCTGAAAAGATCTATGCTGAAAACCATGCTTGTTTATGAGCTTCCAATTCCTAATTTGGCCACACTGGGTTGGATTCAAATGTAGGGATGTTCAGCCAAGATGACAGCATAGTGTATGCTAAAGTCTGAGGTGGGATCTCTAAAGTCCACTTTGCTCACACAATGTATTACCTTCCAATTTTCAGCAGGCTTTCAGGAGAAAGGCAGAAAGACTACTTATTTACAGTAATAGATGAAGAAGTCCCTGTATTGTGAAATATAATAAAGAGAACCCAAATCATGGATAAATGTAGACAACTTACATGCCAAGCTGTAATCAATGTGGAGTTGGAGAGTACTGCCTTTCGGAGCTCTTCCAAAATGGCATCAGGAAGCTCTTTCTGAGACTGCAAAAGTGGTTTGCATTGAACTTGTCTTAACAGCAGGTACCACATTGGTTGCTCAGGAAATTTTTTTAATCCCTACAGGCAAAAAATTCTTTTAGTTCCATATAGAATAATTAAAACCACTTCACAAAAAAAGCAGTAATGTTATTCTAGCAACACAATTTCAATAAAGAATCCAGTTATTTCAGCTATCAGTGAGCAAAAAGAGGCGAGATAAGAAACCATTGATCCTATACTCTGATTTGGTGAAATCAAAATATTTTCATGCTGTTTAAAATAAGATTCCCAGCACATTTTGATCAAGCAGTTACGTTGGTTCTGTATTTCATGCAGCGAAGCAAGTTTTACTGGCAATTGATGTGTGAATAATTACAATCCAGTTAACTTCTAACATTTGCAAAACCATACTTTTTCATTTTTTTGTGCTATTTATTTTTGCTGTCGGTTTTGTTTTGGTATTTCTAAAACCAAAATGTCCATGCTTTGAACTACTTGTAATCCACCAAAAGAACTCGAATAGCATATTGGACATATTATAAATATCATAAGATGTATTGGGAGCAACTGCACCTTACTAAACTTGTCACCTGCTTCTTTTCCATTTACAATAATCCCAAAAAGAACCTAATAAGCTAGTGAGAAGAGGCAAGACTGCAGAAGACTAGTAAACTAAAGGCAAAATATTTTCAATATTTACAAACAAATTTAAAGCGAATCTCAGCTTTTCCACTGTAAGCAAAACCAATAGTGTCACTGCTGCATATTCACCATTGTTTTTCATATGGTTTCATTGATATGGACAATATCTGAAGTCATTTTTAACCCTTTGGATTAGGCTTTTTGAATAACCTTACTATATTGAAAGAATTGTAGCATAAATCATTTTAACATTAATCGTACCTTTTCACAGAGAGCCTCAGCTTCTGAAGTTCTACCTGCTTCATTTAAGCCAGTAATAGCTTGGAAAAGAGACCATTCTTCAATTTCTTGAGCTCTGGAAGCTGGAAGTTCTTTGTCTTTAGATACAAAGCATATGAAGTTCATTATTTCATAACATCTCATGTATTAATCCCAATTCTTTATAACAAAAAGTATGCTATTCTGATTAGCAGTAAGAATAGTTGTTTTTACATTAAAGCAATCCACGTTTTAAAAATATATAACTATGTTTCAAATTGTAAAACATTTAGCATGGTAAGGGAAGGTTTTGGCTTTGGAAAGTCAGTAGTTGAGATCCCCTTTTTTATATTATCTTCTATTCCTTGGATTCCAACTCTCCAGGAACTTTTTTACTTTTGGATTAAAGCATTTTGCTGCTACAATCAACAATGGGAAGAAATCTGCCTTTATGATAGTCATATAAGGGAGTACATTTTCTAATTTGTAAAAGTAAGCTTACTATTTCCCAAAATAATTGATAGGATGGAGGGGCTGTAATTTGTTACATGAACCACTGACATACTTGATCATCAGGAAAGACGGGTCACCATGGGATGAATTAAGCTCTTATATTTTCTTTATGTAACTAAGTTGTTTCTTTCACTGTAAGATAAATGTTTTTGTGATCTATGGAAAGGGCCTGGTTAGAATGCTATTTGCTATAAGAGTTTTGTATTTGGACAAAGACCTTTGAAGTACAGGTTTTGGTTAGCAACAATAACTGGGAGTAGAATTTCTGTTTCTAAGTGATGCAGTCATAAAAGGTGACCATACCACTTAGTGATGTAAATTCCAGCACTTCTGGTTGCTGCCATTAAGTGAATCCCAAGTCATTGTTAGGTGCAATGTCATGTGATTGCTATTTACAAACTTCTGCCAGCTTCCCCATTCACTTTGCCTGTAGGAAGCTAGGAAAAAAAGGTTATAAATGGCAATCAGGGGACTGCGAGATTCTGCAGCATTGTAATTGTGACCTGGCACCCACCTTATGTGAGAACTAGAAGGAGGCCCTAAGTCAGATAGTCTTCTTTCAAGTAAAAAAACAAACAAACCTGAGACTAGACAGGTCTTTTACTAATCAATGTATCGATGTCAACCTTCTGACACTCTCTTTGCCAGACCTTCTCTAGCACTTCAACCAAATCAGACAGCTTCTTTTCCCAGTGTGTGCAATGGTTGTTTAAAGAGACTTACACATCTAGAGTCTCTAGGTTTTTCACAATTTCTATAATCATCCTTAAAGAACATGTTTTTCTATCTACACTGCATAGACTTTGCTGCAATCCAATGTACCAATATTTTCATTAATGATCACTTCAGTTAATAACAGCAGTAAGAACGTTGGTTTTTTAAGAACAAAAGCAATCTTACTCTTAGCTGAGATTGCAGTGACAATCATTTTTTCCAGATGTGTCTGCTTGGGTTGCTTATTATGCAGATGAACGATTGAGTTTTCTGCATGGCAAGCAGCCAAGAGTACAGCCCAAGCTGTAGGATCATCTGAAAAGATACAAATGCAAGGAAGATGTCATTTTCAAATTAGACCATCAAACTGTAGAATAATTAAACAAGTGGATATACACACAACATAAAGCCTAAAATATAAAATGAACAAATCACTACAGCCTGAAGGCCTGAGTTACATAAAAAACTTGGTTCTTAGATGCTTATTATTGTTTAGGTCCTTAGTGCTTAGAATGATGAACTGGAGAAATCCAGCCAAATGATCCCATTCAATCACAAAGTGCACTAGGAGACTTCTAGTAGTCATTATCTCATAATACAACATGCTGCACAGGATTATTGGGAGAATAAAACTGGAAAACATGTACCACATCTGCCTGTCGTGAGTTGCTAGAGAAAATATGAATATAATCAATAAAGAAATAAAATTAGTATGTAACTTGTCCTTTTTGTCTTGAATCTATCAATCGCTTGTTAAAATATATTCTAGAATAGACTCTGGATCAGGGTCAAATTTAAGAGTAAGAATTAATAGCTCTAGATTAAAATATAAGTATCACCTGGGGAAAGATGAACTGCTTTTAGAATATTCTTTTTGTTTTCAGCTTTGTGACATCCTATGGCCAGTTGATTAACTGTGGTATTCAGCAAGGCTTTCTAAACAAAGGAATACAGAGAAAATGCATATTTTCACTTCCTTCAATAGAAAGTATTGCTCCAAGGTAATCATATTTTCAATATCAAAAACACTAACCTTCCCATGATTTAGATCAAGAATACAAGCAATACTTCCTGCCACAGCTCCGCCCTGTAAGTACAAACATTAAGAATATTTCAGAATATTACAAAACTGACTAACAGTACTGTACATCAGAATAATTCTGCTGCATTTGGCAAAAATGGTCAAGTATACAGATTTAAATATTCTAACAAAATGAAGCCATCTTTTATTTTTTCCTTTGTATATGTTTGATAATGTGAGATAAATCTGAAATAAAAGCAGTAGGACTGAGGGAGAACTAAGCTCTTTTAAGAGGCAAAACTGCATCTCACCTACCAATCCCCATGACTCCATGGGAGTTCTGGTGGGTTTTATATGCTCCGTGATTTCATAGATGATGAAGTTAACATTATCCATAGTTTTGCAGCAGGTGATTTACAACTGGTTGAATTTTTTCCACTGGTGGAATCACCTGTTTTGCTCTCCTGAATGGCTTTGTGCAGTAGCTCCTGGGAGGAGGTAGTTTTACATTTTTCATCACCACAAAAAGCAAAACTAATGATGAAGAACAAGAAAATAGCAGCAGATAGCTGCCATTTTTTGTGCTTGCCTATTAGCCAATAGCACTTGCCCATTTTGGAGCTTGCCCGTTAGCCATTGGGAAAAAAAAACCAAGCTTTTTTCACTTTCATCTATGCATATTTACCTTGGCATTTTGCGGCACGTACCGAGGAACCAGTCTTGACAGCAAGGACCAGAGGGCAGGATTATCTGGGTTGCTTAGGTAAGAGACCATGGAAGAGTAAAACTCAATTTTTTCTATTCAGTAGAATATATTAATATAGGCTGAAATTATGAAAAATACTTTCTCTATACTGTTTCTAATATAGAAGCTACTAAGTTACGTTTATAGTCCTTTTAATATAGTAAAGTAGTATCTTTGAAGAGATTTGTGAAAATATATACTAATTAGAACCAACTGAAAAAACAATAAACAGCTTAAATAGATTTAAATTTCAAAATAAATATTATAATATTTCTAGATGAACTGCATTTTAAACTCTCCATGGTTCAATTCAAACTAGATTCTAGATTTTGTTAAAATAATGTGGAGCAAGTAATTTTTGCTAATCTGAAAACTGATAGTCATTCATATCTGATATCGTCAACGAAGCACAATGAGTCCATACATTTATGTCCAGTTGGGTGTTTAGTTTGGCTATAAAAATCTGTTAGATACTGGTGAGCCTCCGAATTTTGAATTTTGCACCTATATTATCAGTAATTTAGTTCAATATAATTGATATGACAAATCAGTTGCTTCTAAATTCATTTACATGCAGTTCTCAGGTTGTACCCACTTATTCATCAACCATGCAAAGTTATGATGGCACTGGATGAAGAGACTCACAAACGTTGCAGCCACTGAAGCACTGTCACTATTTAATGTTTGTGATTCAGGTGATGGGAAATTGGTTTGCAATTATGACAGTTCCAACATCCTATGGTCAACATTTGCTGCAACTTTCCCTACCAGCTTTCCACAAGCAAAGTCAATGAGGAAGCTGGAAGAGGTCACAATCACTGCCACCCCCACCCGCTCACTCACACTCTGCAGTGCCCAGCTGCAGCACCCTCACCAACTCACAATACTTGCTTGCTTATCCACACTTTGTAGTATCCACCCACAATCCATAGTGCCCATCTGCTATACCTGCCTGTAGCTCTCACCCACCATCCTGCTTGCCTGATATTTCTACCTCTTCTTGCTTTGCTGTCACGTGAGTACCTTACTTAGTGGAGTTACAACCAGGACTGCCATTGCTATGTGATGAAGTTACATGACCTCATGCTTTACAACTACATTGCTTAGTGATGGAAATTCCAGTCCCAGTTGCCATTGTAACCTAAGGAATACCTGCAAATGTTACTACGTTTAACATAAACAACTTTACACTGAAGTATCAGCAGGCAATGTTTTGATCAAACGTCCAGATTCCTATTTTAAGTCAATAGAGTTGTCTTACCTTACATAAATTGAGAACATTCATAGTTTCCCCTAAATAAATAGAATCAGTGTGAAAAATACTTTGTATTATATTTTACATACCTGTGGACAGCTTTAGAAACTTGTCTTTGAACAGCCAGATGTCTGCCTTGTAATGCATAGACAGCAGATGCAAGAAGGCACCTTTTATAAACATTATCTTTTTTCCCTGTGTGCTTTAACAGTTCTTTAAGTGCTGCGGTTGCAAGTGTAGCATCCTGCTTGATCAGCCCTAAACTGCACAGGGCTTGCAGGCTTTCCATATTAGGCTCCTGTAATATAGAACTGCAAATGCAACACAGAAAATGTATTACTCCAAGGAGCATAGCCTTAAAGTATAATATGAACAGTCTGTTGCTTATTCGGCACAATATTTATAATTCAAAACTCCATCTTATACCTGAAAACCTTTATGTTTATGAAGCATTGCTAAATGCTCTAAGGGGGAAAAGCTTGTTCTGCATTTAGAAGATCCTACATTTCGGCTTAATATCCCTAGTTGAAATAAATCAGTCCCATCTCCACACTCAGCAGGCTTTAGAGATATGCTGCCCAGTGGCAAAAATTCTTGTAAAGTTCTCTGATCAATGGTCTGGCTCAATAATAAGAGATTTCATGTTTAGATGAATTTTTAGTCCTAAGAAACAATGCAGAGTACAGATTTATTTAGCTGAGTATGGCAATTACTACTGTATTCTGTTTACACCAGTGACATTTAGGATCCAGGACTAATGATAGTAATATTCAAATTTAGATTCTGCTTATATATAGCTAAAGAACTTGTCAAATAATTTCCCCTGGGAACTCTCTTCCACGAACAGTTTCTTTCAGAAACCACTATTTGACATATCTGACTATAAAAGCTATAAAACATCCCAAAGGGGGAAAAAGTTTTAATAAATGGCTGACTAATAAAAAGTGGAGGCAGTAAAGTCATATTAACAGGTAGCTTGGTAATTTGGCAATAGCTGAGAAATGCCTTTGCAATCTATTACTGTATTAAGGAATATCACCATCAATTGAAAAGTGAGATAATGAATGAATTGTTCTCATAATTTACAAGTGCAACTATATGCTAGGTTGTTTTTCTTCTTTTTTAAGGCAATAGTGTCATATACCCAAATTAACCTCATGAAAAAGATGGCAATAGGAAGAAATTGGTGCAATAGGTCTCAGCCCAAAGCTTGATTTTATTCATGCTCCCGTCAGCCTTGAAAAGAAATCTGATAGTCTTGCTGTGTCATTGGAGTTGTGGAAGAAAAGGCAGGCACTGTTACCAATTCATACATATTTCATTCTCAGCTATACTCAACTATGAACTAAACCCTAAAGGATCAAAAGCCAGGCAGATAGTATTTTGACCTGATCCCTTTTTTCCCTTTCTGTGAATGGGAAAGCTAAAATATCCCATGTCAGGCAAATTTGGGAGCTTCCTTCCTATCTAAACTCACAAAGTTCTATACTTCTGTATGACTGAGAACTATTTTCTGACTCTGCATCTTATTCTGAGTGGTCTCGCAGTTTTTAGGTACTCACTTGCAGTGAGTCTGCTATTAAGTAGAATACATCAACAGGAATGTAATTGAAACCCTTGGAAAAGAAGTTTTCTTCTTCAAAGCCTGCCAAACTTCCCTACACACACACACACACACACACACACACACACTCAGCCCCCAGGTGCATTCAATTCCTGCCAAGCTATAAATTTACATTTTGTGACTGCATTTACAATTCCCAAGGGAGACATTTCCTGCTTTAATCTTTCTTTTTTTTGAAAGATGCTTCTGCAGACCTGGGATTCCTTCAAATCTGCAAGGATCCAATTTTGCCTACAGTTCTCTAAGCTTATTAAAAGGGATTAGGATGATTCTAAAGTACTTTAATAGGTTTAGAGAAATACCGCTGTACTTACTCCTTACCATTTAAATAAGAGGGTTTTTGCAGCATCCACTCGATTTTGTTTGTATTCTATGATTGCGAGGGCTGTTAATATAAATGCTTTATCTTGCTCAGACTCTGCAATTGCAAGCGCTTTTTCATAAGCTAGGAATAAAAATGAGAAATTCAAAACAATGGCAAGCAGCAACCTTAATCAAATACTTGCCCAAGAGGAGGGGATGACACATATCCACACTCAGCACTCCTGTGCTCACAAGTGGGGGCAGGCTTACTAAACTCCCAAATTTTGATCATGCGACGGCAAGATTCTGAAATGGCTGTAACTTTAAGCAAGGGTTGAAGGTCCATTTTTAGTACCATCGTAATTATGAACAGCCACTGAAAGAATGGCTGTAAATCAAGGGCTACCTGTATCATTGCTTCTGATTTTGAAACAGGTAGGTTAAGAATTGCCACTGATAGAAATTAAGGCCTATTAGAGTTTATAGATCCCAGTTCAACAATCTATGTCAGGATAATAAACAAGCATGGAGCCAAACTGCAGCTCAGGCCTAGGAAACAAAGCTAATTTGGGCAAAGTTTCAGAGGTAACTCACGTTGTTAATATTTTCTGGACTAAGCTGCACTTTGTAGGAAGATCTGATGAAATCAATCCATGACTATTTTTGGGGGGGATTAAACGGTTGTGATTTTAATACTTTACCAAGTCATCACAAAATCTAAACAGCAGTTTTCACACAGATTCTTCAGAGAAGATACCATACAATGAAAACACTTACCTTTCTGACTTTCTTGGAAATGTCCTTTCTTGAAATAAGACAGAGCAATTCCTACAATATCATCAAATTCTATCATCTGAGTTGCCAAATAAGCCTTGATGGCATCATCACACTGGCCAAGAGCACTTTAAAAAAAAGACTTAGTCCAATTAGAAAAAAATAAATCTCACACATAAATTCAACTAAAAATCAAAATTTGGAGATGAAATATTCCCCTAGTCAATAATGCATGATAATTAAACAATTTTGCAATGGTATTACTTTAGACGTAATTATCTATAAAGCTCAAGCATGAATGGTGACAATTCATGTGATAATGTGGTAAATGGTATAAAACTTAGGTTCAGAATTGAACTGTTTGGCTATAAACATATCCAAAGATAAAATTTAACAGTCTTACATCTCAATGTGTTTGGATATTAACTATTTCTCCATTACATACTATAGGAACTGATTATCTAAGAGCTAACAGTAAGCGATTTGTGCTTTGAGTCATCAACATTTACAAGGGACATAGCATAAGTGATATTTTCATTAGTCAGTGAGTCATCAGTCATTTTAAATATTTCTTTTTTAATTTGGTGGTCTTTTTTCTTTCAGTTGTAATAAAATGAGAGTTCTTGTTTTACTTCATATTTACTTACACACACACACACACACACAGAAAATTATTTGCTGCCAAATGATTTCAGGAGGCTCTGGATTTGCAAAAGAATGACTGGAAGCTCCTAAGTTGACTTCCACAGTACTTCAAGACACTGGTCCCCAATCTTTTGGGCACCAGGGACTTGTTCAATGGAGAGAGGTTTTTCCACAGACAGGAGGGACCGTGGTTTCATGTGCTGCCTGCATCCTGCAGATGGGGCTTCGTTTGTTTGTGTGGCCTAGTTTCTGGCATGCTGTGGACCGGTGCCAAACCACGGGCCTGGGGTTGGGCACCCTTGCTTTAAGAGACATGGTTTTCATTTGCTACGTACTTTCTAGAATTGAGAATCTTAATTTGATAAGAATAATAATATGCTTAGTTTAGCAACTTACCAGAGTGATCTTCCATAATTTCTCATCACTATATTATATCTTTCTCTGTCATCAGAATTTGTCAGCAATAGGACTGCCCTGAAAAAGTATCATAAATAAGACTTCTAAACATTTCAGTGTTTAACAGGATATAGCTATCCTATAAATTTCTTGAGAATTAAAAATTCCATATTTTGATTACAGAAAGAAACTATTTAGATGTTGTATCTACAGCTTTATCTTTATCACTGCATTTGTTAAATTTTAGGTATATTAGTTTCACCAAAAGGATTTAAAAAAAGGAGAAATTGAATTTTAGAACTAGAAAAGTATGATCTAAGGTTTGGCTGGCATGACTTTGGTATGATACAATAAAGTTACAGCTAATGTAGATTTTAAAAATTATTATATTAGAAGTGCCATATTAATAATATGGAATAAATATAATCCCAGATTGTGCCCAAAAATGCCTTTATGTGTCTTGGTACAAGATACATTTTATTGAAAAGAAATAGCAGGCAAAGAGAGATGGTTAGCCTATTGAGAGTTGTTATAACAAGGGCACGCAGAATATAAAATAAAATCGAGAGATCAATTGACTGTAGAGAGATTTAGTTTTGAATTGTTTCCATATGCATAGTTAAAAGAAAGATTTCAGATAGATAACACAAATTTGGAATTGAACAGCAGAAGGAAGAATCTGAAACATTTTTGCCAAACAGAAGCCACTGAGCATGATCTGCATTGCTTTTCAACTCTTTAACTGAATTTTCTCACATCTAAACATCTTTCAGTGACATATAATTAAGCATGGAAACTTGCAGGACGTGGAATTCTGCAGTTTGGATGGCTTTACATTGCTATGAGGTCAAACCAATGAAAATTATTTTAATTCT
This sequence comes from Cerberus rynchops, assembly GCA_032468195.1. NCBI lineage: Eukaryota > Metazoa > Chordata > Lepidosauria > Squamata > Homalopsidae > Cerberus > Cerberus rynchops. The sequence continues at coordinate 32,107 of JANHFJ010007584.1, read as the reverse complement.
AATATACTTTTTGCATGTATCCTGTATTTACTGGGGAAAACACTGAACTGAA
>JANHFJ010007584.1:11061-21382 GCA_032468195.1 Cerberus rynchops | reverse complement strand
GCTCTTCAAGGGGAGCCCCATGTAGAGAGCATTGGCATAGTCCAGACGGGAGGTTACAAGGGCAGCAGTGACTGTGCGAAGGGCGCCCCGATCCAGAAAGGGGCGCAACTGGGCGATCCGACGGACCTGATAGAAAACCCCCCTGGAGACGGCTGCAATATGTTCTTCCAATGACAGCCGCACATCCAGGAGGACACCCAAGCTGCGAGAATGAATATGAATGTACCTCATTTCTGCCTGATGATACTCTTTTTGCCTATAACATATTAATCCTTCAAGGAAGTCGGCTTCTGCCAGGTCTGGATGTGCCAACTGAAGCTCTTGCACAATCTGTATGTAGCAGAATGTAAAATTCTCAATGTTGTACACACCAATGTCATATTTAAAATGAAAAGTGGACTTACTAAAAGAGAAAGATACTAACCGTCAAAGCTTCATCAGTAAGGTCTTTCTTTAGATAGGCCTGTCCTCTAAGAGCTATAAGTTTTGGATCATTATTTCTATCCAAGATCTAAAAACCAGAAATACAGTCTCAAAGTTCAGAAAACTAAAGCCATATCACAGGTTGCTATATACTGACTGATTATGTACCAGTGAGTCATTTTTTAATCCTAACGACCACATATCATGACAATCTAGCCTTAATCTGTTCTTTTAGGTCTTCCAATGGTGCACTAATCACAAGTGTAACCGAGTCAATACCAAATCTTTTACATAATAACACTGGCACTTCCAAAATACTATGCTGTTTTTTGCTATGAATAAATTATACACATTGAGAATATTATTTTCAGCAGAGTTTACAGAACTTCTCAGCAAACTGCAAAAAGGTTTTATCATTTACTGGATGCATAGAAAAAGACAATCACTTCCTAGCATTGGAGCAGATATGGGCAGTAAGGTAGGGTCAACCAAACCCAACACCTAGTAACTTCAGAAGAAAATTATCCATGAGCAAGTATGGAAAGATTTCTTCCCTTGTCAATAGTAGATCTGAGGTCTGGAAACTATTATCAATGGATATTATGATCATTAAAGTCTTTCAGCCTCTACAACAAGGTGTGAGTTTTGATCAAATGCTGCATCCCTGAACATTTTTTAAAAAAAACTATTCACATATCTATTAATCACATGGATACCATTTGTGAGACCTGCCATCTCCAATTGTTCTTGCTCAGTCCACCAGATATATCATGGTCCAGTTCCCTTCCATCAAAATGTATCTTGTTGGACCATGGAATCATACTTTCTCTGTGCAATGCTCATAATGGGGGACAATGGCATTCCCCCAGAGATCCAGCTGAATCAGGCTCTCATTCTGATTAGGTTTTCTCAAGATGCTGAAGACCTACCTATCTGTCTAGGCTTTAGGGCCAGGAGGTTAGGCAACTTCAGCTATTGTTGATCTGTCTTTTTGTGATTGGGTTTATTATTTTAGCTATGGATGCCGTGAGTTTTATGTTACAGTTTATATTTTTATCCTTGTATACTATCCAGAGTCAGATAAATAAATAATATGTCAAAGGTATCTCATCTCACTGCCCTTTAGCATTCTGTGTCCTTCTGGCTATCTTCCAGAGATTCTGCTCAGGAGCCTATTTCAGGACTTGTTCATACTCATTTCTCTTAAGCATTTCACTGCATATCGTACCATGTATGACTGTGTATGTGACCAATAAATTTGAATTTGAATTTAAGATATCTTTGATAGCAAGACTTGATAATAATATTAGCTTTAAAATGGCTTAACAAACAAACAGCAGTTTAAGAAAGATGCTTGAGCATGAAGGAAAAGTTGTACAGCTCTTTAGAATCTGACCATCAATTAATAATTAAATAATTCTAGCAATCTATGGTAGATTACTTTTATGAAAAGGAATATAAAGTATACCTTATAAGACATTGCAATTTGCTAAAGACTGAATCATTAGGTAGAGACTGGCAGGCTATTCTAAGAACTCAGCAATTACTTTGGGGAAATAAAAGATTCCCGTTGTAGATAATATAAATCACATTCTTTTGAAGGTAAAATTCCCTTGTATTTCCTAAGGGTAGCATGGAAAATTATATTCATCGTATTTATGGAATCTAACTAATAAATGCTGATTACAACTGCAGCTGGTGTGAGTTTTCTAGCATTTTAAATATCATGCAAGAAGGAAGCATATAATCATAATTTTAAAAACATGAATTGTGGGTTTTTAATTTACAAACATATAATTCAGTTTAACATGGCCAGTCCTATGTTGACAAAATATAAGATTACAATTAAAAAAGGTATAAATTTTATTGTGCTTTCCTCCAAAGTGAAATAAAGGGACAGAAAGTATTATTATTAACCAGAAAAAGAATGGTCAAACCAATAAACTCTGAGCTACATCTTTATATGAAATTGGAACAATTTTGTTCCTCGCTATCATGATTGCTTTGTGCCTCTATTCTCCCACTAAAATTAAGACCAAAGAGCAATCTATATCTTAGTAATTGACTAACAAGCTAATATAGTTCCAGAAACTGGGAGAGTACAATTGAGGCCTGAGGTCTCTAATATTTTTTAAAGCTGACACCAGATTTTATTAACGAAAGCCATTTTTAAGCTATTCACATACCTGATTCAGGGAGGATATAGCTTCATCTGCATAGTTAGCACCTGGAATTTTAATGAAGGCTCTTGCTCGGAAATGTTGGGCAATGTTTTTTTGTTGCTGAATGAAACCTGGGTCATTAAGTTGTCCCAGACTCTTTAAAGCTGTAAACAGGTAAATAATTCAGCCTCTTTATCATGACCATATATAGGCTTAGAAGTTAAATAATCTTATATTTCTAATTGGGAAGATACCAGGGATAAATCTCCATAAATTTGTGACTTAAAAATAATTTGTGTAAAATATTTACCATATTTTTAAAAATCAAGAAAAAATACTCATATATCTGAAATTTTTAATATAACAAAATCTAATAAACCAATTCTTTTTAAAATGAGAAAGTCTGAAATAATATTCATACATGTAAATATATATACTAAAATCCCCAGTACTGTAAGAACTATTGCAGCCAATGAGGCATTTTATGTTATTGATGTTGACATTGTAAAATTATTTTTCAGACAAATCCCAGTTTTTCTCAAAACTGACTTGAAAACCTCTTAATTGCTCCTGACTGAAAAAGATAAAATCTGCAATTCATGTTTCGACTGGGTTTTGAAAGTATTGTTTAATTACTTTCCATGTTTTTCGCTTCATTATTATAATGATCATATTATGAAATGTTATAACATAGCAGTCTATATTTTTATAAATATCATTTTATATTGGTCCACAATTACCTTGACTACAGGAATGAACAACTTCTTGGTATTTATGCATTTTCATTTGAACCTTCCCTAAGTTACACCATCCCACTGGACATTGGTTGAACTGCTGCAAACCTGGCAGGAAAGTCTGATTTAAAATATCATAAATAAATAACAGATGGTCCTTGCCATACTCAATTCATATTCCAGAGAATTATTGTACCCCAAATAATCTTGCAATTTGTTGTTAAATATCAAAAAAGTCAATACAATACTGTTGGGCAAATTGGCCATTAAATAATATTATGATGATCAGGCTATCATTTTAGCAGCAATTTCAATGGACTGTAGGGAGGGAAGGAAGGAAAACATGGCAACCATAGGTGCAGTTCAGAAAGATTAGGCCAAATTGAATTATGTCTGCCTAAGCGATATGGGATATTTATAAATAGGAAGAGAACTCACTTCAGTTCAATCACTGGAATACTGTAGATTACTGATCCACTTTCCTTCTTTTATTACTTACCTTCTGTAAGCTTTTTTTCAGCCTCATCGTAATTTCTTTCTTGGAGGAACTGAATCCCTAAAATGATAAGAGCTGGACCACTTCTTGAATCAATATCCAAAAGTTTCTGACAACAACCGAGAGCCTCCTCGGTCAAGTTACCTAATACACACAAAGGAATTTTCATTTCACTTTTTAAAATCTGGCAACACTAAAATATACCATGTAATTTTCCGTTTACCTTTTCCTGGGCTGCTTTTTAAAAAAATATTCTAGTTTCTAAGACAGACATATAAAACTACTTTCAGGGCCTTTCTCAGTCTCTTTAATATACATTTAGATTAAGATGTCCTAGTCCAGATCAATCTTTGTAATTCAATTCAACCTTTCAAATCTTCAAAGGAAGTTATGTAGGATTTTTTTTTACTCAATTCCAACTTGCAATCTCTTGATCAGCATAATGTAGCAGAGTTGAAGATTTTCAATGTGACAAGAGAACATCAATCACCACAATGGCAGGGTGAACAGGAAAACAGGAAAACAAACAAACTCATAAAAAAATAATATAGAATTAAGAAGCTAGTCAAATTACCTGACTGAATGAAGTGTAAGCAAATAACTTCCAGGGGATAACTCATGTTAGGATAGACAATCATCATTTCTTTACAGGCCTTCTTCATTCTAGAAGACTTGTGAGGAAACTTTTAATAGAAATAGAAAAACAATTAGCAAAATAAATAAGGAGTCAACATGCACTTTTGGATTTCAATAGTATTCTTACTTTTGATAAAGCCTGAAGGAATTCTCTGTAAAGCTTTTTGTGCTCTTCACCTGGAACTGGTTCTGAAGAATTGATTGCCTCTTCAAATGCATTAAGGAACTGAAAAAAATAATGCAAGTATTTTAAAATGAAATAACAAAGCCAAAAACTAGCAAGCCTTTAACTAATGGTGGCACTGTGAGACTCATATTCACCCCAATGAGGTTTACTTGGGCTTAATGTATCACGCAAGGCCACCCATTATTATTTTTCATTATATTCCACTATGGCGTATTCAAAGATCTAACTTAGAGTTATGTATGCCTATCATCTGAAAATCATTTAACCCTATTCCAGTACTAGTTAGGAAATAAAAATGAAGGCCAAATAATTATTGGTAGTTGGATTATTATTTATGATCTTTTCTTTAAGTATAAAGATACCAAATGGGTGGCTAGATCTTAAAGGAGAAAGAAATGAAAAAGTTGGCAGTTATTTCCTTGCCAACCATTCCTTTTCTCAAAATAACCCATTCCCACCTCCAATATCCATAGGGGCAAAGCATGAAGAAACAAAGTTTAACAAAGCAAGCAGAGAAATAGTTACAATACACTTTAATTTCAAGCCAGTCAGTCAGCTTTACTTCAGGAATTACTTTAGGCAAATAGTGGTTTTCTCTGTTCATCCTTAACCAGATGTAGCCAGCATTGCCAATGACAAATAGAAGCTGCAACGCAACAATATTTTGAGGCCCACTTATTGCTACCCCTACTTTTATTTAGCTATCAATTTAGAGAAAGAAAGCTTTAAAGAAAACTCATGAATCAGAAATGCGTTTTACTTTATTGGTAGATTTTTTTATCTTCATCAAAACAATTACAAAGTGGTGTATAACCATTAACTATTAAATTGACTATTAATATATTAATAATTAAAAACATGTCAAAATGTTAAAAGTAGCTCAGTTTAGACAATCTGACAGTGGGTAAAGGAAGCCATAATACCAGCAGGTTCCTCATCTACAGCTTGGAGGTTTTACTTCCTATTTGACCGAGATATGTATCAGTTTTACACAGATTAAGCAATCATCAGAATTCACCTCGTTTCAAGTAGGCCTCCTGCTAACATCAGGGAAAACAGGGACATCTACATATTTGTATGTATACATTTATCTATCGTTAGACCCTGATTCAAGCAAGAAAACTAACAGATCTCAGATTCCTCAGGTTTGCTTGCAGCAGTCTCTAGTCAGAGGATTTACTAGTAAGTCAGAATTCAGAACCATACTTATTTATACTATTATTCAAACTGTCAATTTCCCACTGGTAAAATAAAAAATTTCAATTATGTTTTATCTAAGCGATAGCCCAATTGCTTACCAATTGCTCTATTTCATTATCTTTAAGTTGTATGGCCTCTTCTAGCAACTGGACCAATTTCTTCCAAAGCTGATGAAGTTCAACACAGTCTGCACCTCCTTCTCTTCTTATTTTTATTAGTTTGTGCCAGCTTCGTGCCACCTGCCAAGAAAATGTCAACATCTCAATTCAGGTCAGCTGTAATCAAAGCAGGTGATTTGATGTTAAGCAGTATTAGCTAGTTAGTACTTGAATTAGGGACCATCTGGGAATTCCAGATGTTGACTAAAACTGTGAAAACTGAAGAAAAAAAACCTAGAAAAAGGCATTGGCAAATAGTGTCTGTAAAACTGCCAAGAACATTTCACAGCTGAAATCACCTGGAGTTTAGCACAAGATTAAAGATAAATATACAAAACACCTCCTGAATAGATTTTAATATCAGAATTATTGATTATTCTCATGATTTCTCTTTTTAATAGAAAAATGCTATTTTGTTTCTAAAATGAAAATAAAAACATAATGCTTTCCTTCTTTGTATGGGAACATAAGTGATGTTTTGAGCAACTGAAATACTAACTGGGATAATGAGTAAGTTATGTGAACTCATCAGGAAGCATAAAAATAGGCTAGCTGAAACTATAAAAGGAAATATTTAATGTTGGTAGGAATTATTGCTGAAATGGATTACCTTTAATTAAACAAATAGAAAAAGATATTAACAATGGTGAAGAAAGCATTACAAGGTAAAAGATTAACAATGAGTATTTGAGAAAAACTACTTTTTAAAATCCACTTCCATTAATACTTGAAAACAGCACAGAAACACTTTAGAAGAAACCACCAGCATATTTCAAAGCAATGGAATAATAGAAAATTGACATTAATGGAAGCAAGCAAAAGCAAATATAGTGTGAGTTATTCACAAGCTGGCATACTAATATACCAAGTCCTAAAGAAAGATTTATCACAGACATCCTTGCAATATTTATTTCTAAAAATTCTGATTCACTTAATGGCTTCTTCAATGATATATGTGGACAACTGACCTCTAAATCATAAAAGTAAAATTGAGATAAAATCCTGCACCACTAACATAAAATTTTGTCAATGTTCAGTCAAAACTTCTGAAATATTTCTAATGATGCTGTGAAAAAAATCCATCACAGACCCACAAGGCCAAAAACCAGAATCAAAAAACAGTTAAGAGGAAAATTAATAAAATCAAGGGAAATCTAAAATCTGGAGGATCAGAGAAATAGCCTGGCAGAAAGCAAAAGTCTGCAATTATGAAAAGAAGTACAATATAATTTAGAACACAAACAATTTGTAGAGGCTAAGACAAACTATATTAAATCTAACAAATAACCTAATCAAGTTAAACAAATACATGTAGAGTTATGGCTAGATCATAGCTTTATGACCAGACTAGGACCCCCCAAAAGCACATAGTACATGAGCAAAACACTTCCTGTCACAAATAGTGCTTCAGCATACAAGAGTAAGCTTATTTCTAGTACCACTTCAAAGTAAATTTTAAGAAGTTTTAGGATTGAGTGAGTACTCAAACATGTCCCCCCCATGAACACTTAAAAAATGTCTTATAATTTCGAGGAAACTCAAGGGCTACAAAGCAAATACTTACTAATAGAAAATCAGCTAGCTTTTCCTGTACCTACCCAAAAGCATTTTTTTGTAAAAGGGACTGTTTACAATGATCAAAATACAAATTAGCAAAATAGTAACTAACCTGAAGATATTGTTTATCTTTATGATACAATTCCACAAGCTTTTTACATACTTCACACCATTTCTGTTGATCAGTGCTTAAAAAAAATAAGATGCATTTATTAGTTATTTAGTTAACTTCTTAGAGGTAAATTGCTTAGAGATAACCATTTTAACATAACTACTTCTGTGTTTTTCAGTCCTATCCTGCTTCCTATCCTTGATTTATATTTATATTGGGTATATTTAGCTTTCTGTCATCCTTTCATTTTCCTTTGGGTGGTGTGGTGGCTCAGTGGTTAAGATGCTGGGCTTTTCAGATGGAAAGCCAGCAGCCAAGGTTGGAGACCCAAGAACTATGTAACAGGGTGAGCTCCCGTCCTTGTTCCAGCTCCTTCCAACCTACCAGTTCTCATGCAAGTGAGAGTAGATAAATAGGTAATTCAGTGGCAATATAACAGTGCTTTGTTACAATATGCTGGCCACATGATCTTGGAAATCTATTCAGGCAGCACTGGCTCAATGGTCTTAAAATGGAGATGAGCACTGTCCCCTATAGTCCACAATGATTAGCGGACTAATATGTTTCCCTTCACTATTCTCTATTTGGTCATCTTTAATTTTACAACCTGCTCCCTTTAGTATTGTTTTCTTTTTTTCTTCTCCTCAGTCATTCTGAATGAAAACTTAACATTAATAACATCACTTGGAGGTAGATGACAGTTTAATACATTGAGGACTGTTTGCTGTCTTTTCCCAAGTTAATTCTCACAAAAAAAAGAGGAATGGGAAGAGGAAGGTTTTTCCTAACTAAGGAATACATGTTACTAACAATCCTTCCCCATAGTTTTGCTGCTGAAAACATCTATGCTCTTAAAACAATGAGAGAGAGAGAGAGAGAGAGAGATGCATACAGACGAATAAAAGGGGTGAAATAATCACACCTAAAGAATGTGTGGGTCAAATTTCTTATTTTTTAAAATAATATTTTAAATAAATATGATAGGAGGTTGATAGCTGTAAACAAAAAATCTTCAACAATTTCTTACTTTTCATAGAGCTCTAGTAGTTTCTCATAAACCTTAATCCAATCTTCTTTTACATCAGTCTGATTCCTTTTTTCATACAAATTTGCTAAACCCTGGGTGAAATTGAAGAATGTCACTTTGGAAGCAAATACTTAATGTGTGATATGTAGCTTCAACTTCAATTATCAACTTTTATGGACTTTACCTTCCAACATAACATAATAATAGAAAATGAATTAAAACAATTCATGATGAGAATATATAAAGTTATTCTTTACAAACAAGCAATGATTATAGGTAGTCCTTTGGTTCACAATGGCAATTGGGATTAGGACTGCTGTTGCTAAGTAACTGCAGTCATAACTGATGATATCACATAATTGCATCATTTAGCAACAGCAATCCTAAGCATTCCTGGTTGCTATCATAAACCAAAGATAGCATTAAATAGGAAGAGGAGGATTTCCATGGAAGGAATACAGGGGTGCAGTGGATTGTGGGAAAAACTAAGGGAGATACAGGCCACAAAAAAATTGCATGAAATTGGGGGAGGATCTGGGAGAGCTGGTGCAGGCCATATACAGTGGTGCTGCAGGCCAGAAGGAAAGCAAGAATAACTTACTGGAGCAATTTGTGATGCCTCTGACAAAAAAATCCCCATTGATTTTGCTTGTGAGAAGCCAGCAGGGAAAGTTACGATCAGGTGGCTCTGGCTTCTTATGACATTATACCATATTGAGAAGCCATATACCCAAGTACTCACAATCATGAATATGTTGCACTCTTCCTGACTGAATGTCACAAAATAGAATCCCCTTCTCCCTTTTTTTTCTTGGCTAGTAGCTCATTTGCACAAGTGCAATATAGTATTTATTATTTAAGATGCTTTGTATGTCTTAGCATTATAAATTCTTCATTTTCAGCCCCCAGAATGAGTAGCAGAGCCTCTGACTTTGAGTCCAATATACTATTGTATTTTCTGAAGATCTACAACTTCTTCATATAAACAGACATGTTTACATTCATATAAATATGTTTGTATGGAAAATGGGATTAATGTCACATGTACCTGCCATGCCAGCAACTGCCCAGGATCAAGTTCAGCAGCCTTCTTATATGCACCTTGAGCTTGTTCAGGTTGTTCTAATTCAGCCGCTGCCAAGCCAATGAATACCCAAGCATTGTAATTATTTTTTTCTTGTTTCAATACTGCCTATTAAACAGAAATTCAAATGAAAATATCAAACTACTCTTTTTGTAATTCAGACAAAACATTTGATTTAAATGATTTAACAGCTTAGAAGTCTTATTCAGATTTATTGTCTTAAAGATTTGGGAATTTTTTACCCAAACATTCAGATTAATTTATATAACATCTAAAACTGTGCAAGAATCTTGATAGCAAGAAATATGTGCTGGATAGCTCAATTTCCAGCATTTTCATTATATATAAAGGTGCTGATGGAAAAACAGCATGGCAGTGGTTGGATTCACAAATGATGCTAAACAATATTGCAATTCCCTATGCTTTCTTGTGGCTTAATATGTTATGTGAACCCAACCAGAGTAGTCTACAAAGTGATTGTGTGCCTAATTCAACAAAGTAGGTTAAATAAAACTCTGGCTTAATAGGATGAATTAGGAAATTTT
>JANHFJ010007582.1:18783-32315 GCA_032468195.1 Cerberus rynchops | reverse complement strand
CATTTTATTTAGGTTGCCTTGCCCAGGGATTCTGGGATTTGAAGTCCACAAGTCATAAAAGAGCCATAGTTGCCCACCCCTGCTCTACATCTTCTTAACAAATTGAATGACACTTCCTTGAACTCTCCAAAAGTTGAAATCACTGTAATTTTTAATGGGGCTGACAGATGACTCAGTAAAAAGATTTTTTTTTAAAGGAAGAGCATGAGATTACAGGAGGGCAGATGGTGACATAGGAAGAAGAAGGTGTTGGATATGTTTGTCTCCCTTGCCAGGTAAGTATCTACATCTGATTAGTACTAAGGGAAAATAAAAGAATGAATTCTTACCCAATAGTAGTAAATGGCTGCTGTGATTATCAGACTGTAGAGAACAAAAAATCCAAGTAGAATAGCCATTGGCATGTTCACATAATTAAGTTTTTCTTGGCACGAAGGAAGTTCTGAGGATTGACAGGAACACAATGGAGCTCAGACACCTCAAAACAAAGTATACTTTCATATTCATGGAAGTATGCCCTCTCCCATGAATGCTAGAAGATAAATTAACAATGCACAACTAACTGAAGTTCAAACTACCTGGTATATTATTAAATTGCTTTCAAACAGTTTGCTCAAAAGCATCACTTAGATTTTGAAGGAAAAGAGTTGTTGAATTCCTGTCTAGGACCTGCATCTAACTACCAGTTTCTGGCAAATAATGTTGCAGTGGGGTGGTTATGGCAAAAAAAAAAAAGATTCATAGGATGGGCATCGATCTAAATCAAGGAACTTTGGCTATGAAACCAAAGAAACCAGCTTAAGCACACAATTTTAATATGGGCATCCTTATAGTTAATAAAGAGTTTATGCTTCTCTAACCCATTAGAAACAAATTTTGTGATTTTACCTTTCACGTAAATAAAATGGCTCATGCTTTCGATTTCATATGGTGGTGGGTCAATCACCTCAATCTTGCACATGTAACTGTCTGTCTGGTTGACTTGCAAGTCACTCAGGTGAAACACAGCATGTTTTTCTTCTTTTGCAATATTTATGTCCAAGCTTAATTCAGAACTGTTTGTCTTGATTAAAACTGTGGAGTCATTCCATTTTGCTTCCAAAAGGTTTATTTTTCCAACTCCTTTCAACAAGTAGGCATTTAATTTTGTAATGATTTTTCTGTGAGCTGGAAAGTCGCAGGCCACCTGCGCATTTTGGTGCACTGTTCTGTGTAGGAATCTCGGTTGCTTTGAAATGTTTTCAGCTGTTGGAGAAGAGAAACATTTTAATAAATAGGCTGGCACAGGGAACAGAAGAATACCTTAATAATTGGGGAAATGGACTCCTTTTCACTGTAATTTCACTGTAAAGCCATCCAGAGTCACCCTATAGGGCAGATGAACAGGATAAAAATAAAGGAATAAAAAAAAATTGCCAAAGAAATACACTGCTATATTTCACAAAACAAGTTGCTCATAAACATGATAGAAATTCAGCCATAATTGATATTATTAGCTCTGTGTTTGACTACAGTGCAGCTTTTGTTTTTCATTGAAGAACTAAAAATGAGAGCCACCCCAACTGCAAAATAGAAGCAGGGCGAGTGAAAAAGTTTGTCTGAAATCCTACTTGGTTGTGTTTCAGGTGTGTCTTATACCTATTATGAAAATTCACAGTCCTTGACAGGCAATGGACAATGGCCATATAAGTTATCAGAGTAGCCCTGAAGCACTAGTTAACATGAATAAGTCTCCCATTAAGCTGCCCCCATCCCTGCTCTCATCCCAGGAGATAGAACTGAGTAAGGAGGTAGGTTTCTCCCAACTGTTTCATACTTTAGAGGGAAGAGGGATGGCCTTGAAGGATAGGAGGAAGACTCTTTACCAAGGCAACCATCAGACAAGTCCAACTGGAGCCCATTCCAAGAAAATAATTGAATATATATGTCAGACAAGAGCCTCCTTAACTCACATGAAGATAAAATGAGGAAGGGGAGAAGGGCATTCAGACATGCAAAATTATGGTACTATAACTGTCCTAATAAAAGTAGTACTAGATCTCCATGGTATTTGGTTTCTTAGTCTCGACTACTCTATAGGGCTGACAATACCTCTCGAAAGGGAAGAGAGAGGGTTTACTTTTCCTGACATCTGGATGAATTTGCCAGGCTGGGCAATGAAATATCTGCAAAGAGACAGCTCAGCTCAAAAAACACCAAGAAGACAACTGTTCAATCCTGAGTTTCATATGTTCCTACTATTGAAGTACTTGCCAGTTTCTGAGATTTCAGTATCTCCAAGGGTTAGGGTTAGGGTTAGAATTTCAATATTGCTTGTGCTCCTAAAATCCAGCATGTACCCAAAGCAAAGTTGGCCAAATGAAAAAGCCTCCTCTTCAGGCATATAAAGATCAACTTTCTAGTCACCCTCAGTAAAACATCTATAGCGTCTCAAAAGACTTGTCACCAAAATTGGGTGAGAAAAGCGCTGCAGTTGTGATGTTCAAAATCTTTGCATTAGCAAAGCCTTTAATGGTCATCAAAGTATCTCCAGGAAAACCCCAATAAGGTCACCAAGGCTTTTGTAGCTTGCTTTCATTCTCCCCCTCACCTCTCAACTAGGATTCAGAGATAAATTGCCTGGATGTAAGGTTTTAATTTTTAGTTTAATCTGAAGCCAATAATAGAACTCAGCTAAGTTAAATCCCATTATTACATTGTCCCACAGAAGGATGGCTAAATGCAGCAGACACTGCAAACAGTCCCAGTTTGGGATCATAGTTTAGAAATTATTTCATATATTTAGCCAAATTGGTTGTGTTGCCCTGAAATAACTGAGGGAAAAACCATTCATCCTCATCTACAGAACCAAAAGGGGACAGAAGATTGGGTAGCTGTATGACTACGATCTGAAATAATACAAGTCACAGTTTTGGGCAATAACATTTTTACTAAAAGCAAAAGGCATGTAATAGCTTTCTCCTGTTGTTATAGTTGTCATATTTTATTTTCATTAGGAGAGCTCTTAAAAAGTGGAGTTGCCTGAGCTGTATGAGAAGGTCTGTTCATATACAATGTGCAGGTGCTGCAGTATATACCATTTCTGTCATAGCAAAAGAAGCAAGAGAATGGGGTGAGAGGCACCATCATCCCAAAGACTTTGAATGCTGGTTTGCCCTGTCATGGCACAGAAAGTGAAGAACAGGGAAGCCAGCCCTTAGAGAAGGAAAGATCAGGGTTACACACACACACACACACACACACACACACATGCACGCACGCGCACGCGTGCGCGCGCGCGATCAAGACTTCAAAGCAGCAACTGCAGCAGCAGAAATTAAAAAATCAGAAATCAAGAACCTTAGTTCTTAATGACTTGAAACCCTTTTAGGTAATGTTTGTAGTAAAATGCAGATAAGCAGGCATTGGAGGCAAAACATTTAGTTAGTTAGTTAGTTAGTTAGTTAGTTAGTTAGTTAGTTAGTTAGTTAGTTAGTTAGTTAGTTAATTTCATCATGTTTATTATATAAGGATCCAACTCAGCAAATGTGTCTCTGAATGGGATGTAATAAAAATCACCGCTACTAAGTCAAAATAAGAGATCTTTGCAACTGGGGAGAGTTATGTCTCTTCTGCACTTTCTCCCTGCAGTTCAGTGGCACAATTCTGCATTGAGGGCATTGGGCAATGATTTTGTGATGGGAAAGCTCTAGTAGTTGCACAAAACACTTGGAGATCATCTACTTTATTAGTTAGTTAGTTAGTTAGTTAGTTAGTTAGTTAGTTAGCGAGCTAGCTAGCTACTTACTTACTTACTTACTTACTTACTTACTTACTTACTTACTTACTTACTTACTTACTTACTTACCTACTCATGTAGCTACCCAATTCACACAGAGTAAGTATTTGACCAGAAAGCAAAGTAAACGTTGCCATACTTCGAATTTCAGGCTTATTGTCACTCAACGTGACAACAGTAGTCAATTATATTTGAGCCTGCCAGCAATTATTTGGGATATATGCAAAATCATGGTATGTTTGTGGCCCAGCCAGTGATGCAAGGTGATGAGATAGTGACATTACAAGTAAGTAATAAAATTGCTATAAAGTTATTCATTCTGACTGTTCATAACTGTTTTCAAGAATGTAAACCCATTTTAACCCATGGAGAGTTAAATCCTTAAATATTATAAGATGTGAGAAAATCATTTAATGATGCACATAATATAAGCTCAATTTTTGTGCACTTATTGTACATTAAAATAAGCTCATTTTATGAATAAGCATTAATTAAACATTGCTTCATTACTTTCTTATGTAAGCAAATCTGCTGCAATTATCTTATTTTTATATAAAGTTATGTTCAGGCTCATAAATGTGTTAGTTTTTATTTGTTTTAGGTAGTTCATTCTTTTTTAAAAGAGCCATGTTGATCTTTCTTTAATTAAGTCATCAAAATTCATTCTTTGGGAAAATATAATACTTTTTTCAATATTAGCACTGCAGCTTCAGCTAAATGAGCAGTCACTGGCATCTAGCTTTTTATCGATCATCTATTAAAGGTTTTTCATAATTTAAGCACTTCAGTTTCCTTCAGAGGGAAATAATACTGTTTTCCAAACCAGGCATATCTAATCTGTAGCCCACCAGCCACATGCGGCCCTGGAAAGCTAGTAATGAGACCCAACAAGTTATAATAAAAATATTTTTAAATGGAGTTTATTGTTTATATACATTTATATACTATGTGACTATATTATATATATTTATATATGGCTGAAGACAATTCCTCTTGACTCAGTGCGGGCCAGCACAGGCAAACCAAAAGATCAGACATGCATGCTCTAAACTGACAAGGAAGCAGAGTCCCTCTTGCTTAATGGTCCTAACCTCTGCAGGAACCTCTGCAGCACAAGATATATCTGGGTAAAGAGGAATGGGGCAGTGATTCCTTTTCTTGTTCCCCATCAATATTCTTCCACTAGTTCCATCTCTCAGACATCTGTACATTGAACCAAGGGTCTTGTTTACTTAATCCAAGGAGTTGTCCCTTTGCAGGCATCACCACTGCAACACATTATATCTAGTGGTTGGGGGCTATTGTGGGCCCAGAATTAAGGATGGGATTCACTGATATTGGCAGAACTGGGAACAATTTATGAACTGGGAATAGATTCAGCAGCCTTTCACCAAGTTCTTCTATAACTGAATACAGCCTGAATGGAGGCATGGAATTTTAGATTGGTTTTCATTTCTTTTCATTTCTTGTTCTGTTTGATTTTAGCTTAATTGCAGTGCTTTCTGACATGATTTACTGGTTATTCACCTTAGATTCTAGTTCATAGTTTGAGATCTGGGCCAGAGAAAAATCTAATTGTCTAAAGTCACATCTTTCACTTGAAGTGCATTTTTTGCTTCACTTTCCAAATATCTTTCTAAAGAACAAAAAACAACTCCTCTTTCTCCCTGTCTGTTTTTCTGCTTAATTATGTTTACACTGATAGTATTTCCACAAATAGTGTGGGAACTAAGCTCTGAAGAAGGCTTTGTTTTCTTTTCTCATTTTTTCACTTTATTCCACTTTGCACAATAGAGTAGTCATAAGAGGTAAATGGAAGCGAAGCAGCCTAGAATAAATGAAGAAGCTATGAGTGTAGATTAAAATCATGTTATTGAAGACAGACAACAATGTTAGTGTATTATATGTGGAATAGGGTATAGTGGAAATGCACTTAATTTGGATTTTTAAAACTAGTTATTTCATATACATTTTTGCACATTTTAATACTTCATTACAAAAGACTAAAAACCATGTAATGTACAGTATGATAACAAAATTCACATTAAAAGCCATTAGCAAAAAAAGCCATTAACACAACTATTAAAAGCCTAGTAAAATAAATGTTTTTTTCAATTTCTTGAATAGGCTCATGTACAACTCCAAGGGAAATGAGTTTCACCATCAGAGAACAACAGAGGAGAAGGTTCTCTCCTGCAGGCCAGAAAAGCGAACATCTGATACAGTGGGCCATCCCTGGTTGGCTTCACTTCTGGATAAGTTCTTAATGGGAGCACCAGCCATTAGACCTTTAAGGAAATGGCAATAAAGAAAACCCCTCAAGCCTAATTTGTTTTTTTATGACTATGTGACACAACACTGCAGGGTTTGGAGCCACAATGCCATTTTTTTTTTTGTACCTAGACAACCACCACCTATCTTTCAATAAGAGTATGGAATCTCAAAACCTGTTACTGGTTAGCAGCCAAATGCCTTTAAATACAAATTTACCTAATTTCACAATTCCAGAAGTCTATACAACACAAAGCACATGATCCTTCCAAATGTTCAGTATTGCACAATAAAGTAGAGCCAATGGGATATAATGGCTAAGCCATTGAGATAGACACCAGGACTAAGTAAAAAAATATTTTAAAGTAATATGAAATGTAATAAACTGAATTTAAGCATTTGTGAGAAACTGAACAGATAACAAATTTGGCAGACCCAAATTTGATTTTGCATCATTAGCTTGGGACACGTATATTTGCCTTCATTCATGAGATAACAAATTTCCCCATTCCAGCTAAAGCCTAAATTATTTTTAACTGCTATCCAGATAATGAAGACTTTATCTGACCCTGAACTTGTGCTGTTAATGATCTGCCACATATTTAAGTAAATGAAAATGGCAGAGAAGGAGTTTCAAAAGTTGATGTCTCTAACTTTATTGCAACAATGTGCAACATCGTTTATTTCCCAATAAAAAAATTCTCAAAGAATCATTCCTGGTTTAAAAACAAGCAATTAACCCTGAGACAGTCAGTTAGCTCCTACAAAGAAGAGGGGAGCTGCAGTAGATTGCTCATAGATAACTGATGTCCCAAGGAAGGTCATGGCTTGTAAGTGCTGAGAAGGTCTCAATTGAACTATTATTAATTATTGATTATTATTACAACTGACTACTGAACAGGGGTGTGGTAAGTAATTTTTGAAACCAAGTCATTTCCCTACTTAAAATGGTTCTTCAAAGTTTCCATTTTCCCAGTTAATGAAAATATTGCAGTACCATAGGAAGCTTGCTTGTTTTCTCCAGCAAGACAAATGCAGCTTGGCGGAGGGGAATTCAGATTTAACAGATGGTGTAATAGAGATGTCTAACTGCTCTTTCCCTGAACTACACTGAGCAACTGGTGCTGGGGACATACCACAATTCATTTCTCTTGCAGAATGTTGGTTGCGTCCTACCCCCAATCAATTGTTGAAAGTAGGTCAGCTAAGTAGATAGACCTTGATTTGACCCATAAAGAAAAATATTTATATTCTTCATGAGATTTACCTTCTGCCTACTTTCTTTTTTGTAAAGGAGATAGCCAAATGTTAATTAAAGGTCAATTCAGTTTTGCAATCAGAAAAAGTCAAAACATGGCTAGCCACTAATATTTACTGCGATGTTACAGTGGATCTGATTCCGTCAGCATCATCAGTGAAAGCAGTCACTCTTGTTTCTTATAGCCTTCTCCAGTCTGGTAGTTTTCCAGAGTACTTATTACACAAGAGCCACGTTGGTGCATCCAACAGACTAGAGAAGGCTGATTTACCATTATGAATATTATTTTGTGATAAGCAAGCTGGTTAATGTTAATGTTTTCTTTAACGTTATTGTTAAATTTTATAGTCAAACAGCACTGCATTTTCTCCAAGCTTCACTTAATAATTGCCTGACAGATTTTCTACACAAGAATCTAAAAGATGGAACAAAGGTGAGAGGAAAAGAGACAGAAAGAGAGAGACATTATTACCTGCTGAACTGGTGTCCTGAATAATATGAAACACAGTAAAAACAATCCAGGCGATTATGCTGGTAAAAGGTATAATGGACATCTTGACCTCATACAGAACAGAACAGAACAAAAAGCTGCAGTTGTATCAGTTTAACTCCACACTTCAGGTCAAACAGGTATCTCAGAGATTTTATTCTCATCTTTTCCTCTCAGAAGCATATAAAATGCAGAAATATCAAACCACTCTGCTGCAAACAGGAAATGGCTCTTTGATGACTTTGTCATTTTATCTGTGTTTATTCATGCTTTTTTCTATACTTCACTCTACTCTCAGAAACCTTGCACTATTATCCCCCTGATGTTCACCGGAAAGAAATGCCAGCCCTCACCCACTGAAAATGAGAATGGGAACCTGGATCAATATCCAGTCTGAAACTTTCATTGCTGCCAGGTGAGAGGAAAATGCCGCTGAGATTCAGCCAGTCGTTTATGCATCAGGCTTTTTTCCTCATCTGCCTTCCTCTGAAGAATCTGCATCATGGAAATAGAGCTGCTGTTACCACCATAAAAACAGGCAAAGCAGCCTCTCTATCACCTCCATTCCTTCAAAAAAGTCCCACATTAGAAATGAACTTATCCAAAAATGTCTATGGAGATTTTCAGTCATCCAGGTCCTAGTTGTCACAAAGGTCCTTTTTTAAAAAGGCAACTGGACTGGGTTTGTTGTTGTTGTTAGTTTTTCCCTTAAAGAAAAAGAAGGAAATGTTTCACTTCTCATCCAAAAAGCTTCCTTGATTCTGGCAGGATGGTGGGGGTAATGGAAGGATTAGTTCTGACAGGACAGAGGGGGAGGTATGTGGGAAGGATCATCCAGAAATGGTTCCATCTTTGTCTTTCCATAACACATTTCCAAAATTTGATAAAAGTTATGAAGATATCATGAAGACAAAAATGTGTGTGATCTTCAATATTAATTATTATGGAATAAATACAAATATAAACAAATAAATTCAAGTATTTGACACCAGCTGGAACTAAATTCTCCCAAGAGGTTTCTAAACAATGGCATGAAAGCCTTGCCTGCTAGAGCAACAGATTTTCATACATTCTGTTTTTTTTTTCTTCTCCTTAAAACTGTTGGGTTGTTTTTTTTTCAAATGAGCTAAATAGGTCAAAATAAAGGAAGAGAATCTGGCTTGCCACTGTGAAGCTTTGCGGAAGATAAAAAGGCATTTAATTAAACACCTATTCCAAACTATTTATAAAGTTTATCATAATTAGTCAATATCTGGTTTCTAATGAAGTAGGAAAAATGTTTTTAGACAGCTTTAAATCTGGGAGGAAACTGCATATCAATCAATAATGTTTAGACATAAATGACATATACTTTTAGGGCCCACACATAAACCTGGACTTCAGGGAGCTCTATGAATTTTCCATCCATTATTTAAATCAGGACCAAGCAGTGCCTGAGATTAGAGTTCTGATTACTCCTAGACTTTTGGCCATGCTGGTTCATCAGATAAGATTATTAATCCTAAACATCCAAAAAGGATAGGATTGCTTGGCCCTGATTTAAATTTAAAAAACCCTAAATCATTTGTTCCAGGAATTCTGTGTTATTACTGTTCCCAGAAGATTTTCAGGTTCTAGTCATATATTTGGAGAAATGCTGACTTCATTTTAGTAGGCCTTTAGTAGGTCTTTACATCAATAGTATGATAATTAGCCTAAATCCAAGCCTAAGGGATTTATCCAGGATACAATCTTTAAAGTTTCAGGAATGAATCTTTGAATCTAAATTGCAATTCAGTGCCAAGTTCTTGGCTCTTCAACCTGTTTTCTTCAGCAGCCTAAAGATGTCACCTGCACCCTTTATTAGCCTACGATTCTCTCTAGGAGAATTCAGGAATTCCATTTTTCCTCAGTTGTGCATGCTAACGATTTTTCATATATTACATTATTTGTGGTTACACATTCATGAATCCAAAACAGCATCCTTGGTTTCTGATGTAACTCCATATGGTTCACTAACAGATATACCACCTGCAATTATAGAAGTTATAGATGCCACCAGGGCCTTTTCAAATCATTTTTAGTAAGTCTAGTAGTGTCTGTGAACCCAAGCATTTCTGCAGAAGTGAGGACCTTACAAACAAACAAACAAAAACAGAGCAGAATTCAGGATTACATGTTTCAAAATAATGTCAGACAAAAGAAAAGAAGAGGAGGAAATTGTGGAGAAAAACCAATCTGCAAATGCTTTTAGCCCATTCAGATCACATGTGCAAATAGATGGCCTGATTCTACAGCTTCATTGTTCAATGATATATTTAAACATTGGGTTGAGAGACTTTCTCTTAGTTGTTTTTAATTTCTGCCTCCCTTTTTTATTTTGGAAGGAAGGAGGCTTACTTATATGTACATTTAGTATAATTAAAAAATGATGGGGAAAAGTGTTTGGGAAAGGCAGATTGGGCTTCTGCTTCTTGGATAAGATTATTTATAAATAATTCCTTTATTTCCTGATTGTTGCTGCTTCTTTATGCCATGTGTAGCATACTTACTGTTTCTTAAATCCCTAATTCTCATCTCACCTTTTTTCTAATACTTCCATTAGTTCCTCCTCACTCTTCACTAACCCATTTCATGCCCTTTACTTCCACCTTACGTTCTTCCCTACCCTTAGCATCTCACCTCGCTTTCACACTAGTTCTTTCTGTGCTGATTTTCTGAATCACTAGCACACAGTTTTACCATAGCATCTTCTTTTATGATCAGAAAGGGGGACCTGCCCTCACAATTACTAACTGATTCAGATAATTTTGATTGAAAATTCTTGCTCAGAGAGGAAAATCAGCACTTGGTAGCTATCAGAAAATTCAAGGTAGGTGTTTTCTTGTTTAGTTTTGGGCTGGAGAATTCATAAACATTGGAGATGGTATGTAAAAGTTAATTAGAATGGTAAAGGCATCTGACAAAGCAAGACTTCCCTATCACTTCAGAGACATCTAAGCAACTTTAGCCCACCAAAACTGAATGTACAATAGATGTACTGCTAGGTGTTTGACAAACACTCTCATTTTAGGATCCCAGAATGCAGCAACCCCAGGAGATTTTATTGCCCACTAATGGAATGCCAAGCTATATTTGGTGGGGAAGCAAATGGACACGATGTTAGAAGTCCATATTTTGAGATGGGGTTTGATTCTGCATAACCAGATGTCTTCTATTATTTGTCCACTTATTTGCATTGTCCAAAGCATACTTTGGACATATTGTATACATCATGGAATTCACTAATTCTGTGATTGTCAGAAGGAATGCAGGCAGAGCCACTGAAATCAGTGTAAGTTCCCCGAGGGGCAGTTTGTGTCAGAATGATGAAAAGTTAGATTTGCCTAAGATTTTTATTTATTTATTTATTTACATTATTTCTATGGATGTCCATCTCACAAATGCATGACTCCGATCTATATATTATGAAAAGTTTCAGGTTGAAGAAGTTTGTCAACCAGATGAATGTAGCTTGTTGCTCTGTAGCTGCCAAGAAAAGTCTCAACTACATCCTTGAATGCTTTCCAGACAATTTTCTCTAGCCCCTCGAGCAGATCTTTGAACTGCTTGTCATTGATGACATATCTGATCTGTGGACCAACAGAAATGCCTTCAATTTTAGCATCAGTTTTTTTTAAAACATCTGCCTCAAATAATGAAACCTTTCACCTTCCTTGTTTATTGCTTTCACAAAATTTTTCATCCACCCAAGTTTTACGTGAAGCAGAGGCAAAAATATCTTTGTCAGGTTAACAGGTGGTTCATGTGCCACACTTTTCGGTCCTAGAACCAAATTCTTTAAGAGTAACAAATCCTTTCTAATGTAATGAAATTATCTCGCATTTGCATATGTAACAATAATATTTGATATATCCCTACCTTACAAGCAGCAGAGCCAGTACTTTTAGATCTCCACAAATTTTCCACTTGTACTTGGTGTACTGAATGTACTTCAACAACAATTCCATGCTTTTATACATGATAGGTTAAATTACTGGTTATTTTTGTGATTAGCAGCAAAAAAAATCTATAAGATAGATCCAGACATGTTTTGAAAAATGTTTATTAACCAATCTAATCAGGAGGCCAGTGCACCCAAAGGAATTTTACTCAGCTTATTGTCTCAATGGCTCTCTCCTGTTGCAGGCTCTCTCTCTCTCTTCTATAGTGGCCTCTCTCTCTTCTAAAGTCTATGAGGAGTCTCTGCACAGAGCTTGCTTGTTGCTTTTCTCTAGCTGCTGATACAAAGAAGCAGCTGCTATGAAACACTGCTCTGTCATGACAGGGTCCCTTTAGGTAGCTAATTAGCACCCCCTAGAGTCTGTTGAATAAATAGCACAGTAAAAAGGCTAATGTACCAGAAAAACTATTATCACCCTTATTGTATCCTTCATCTCCTTATTAACACAAAACACATAATTCAAACCTTTTCACTCTATCATATGCTTTCTCTAAATTAATTTAGAATATTTTCTTTCTCACAGGCATCAGTTTTTAATGACCCGTGGAAGAGTGTAACTTTGGTCTGCATTTTCTCTGCCTGGCATAAAAGTAGTGCATTTTCCAACATTTACTCACCAACACCTTTGTTCCTTTCAGCTACAATTCTGCCAAACACCTTTGTAGGTATTCTTGACTAACTACCTCTTACACGTATTTTTTTTTTCATTTGCTTGTTAGCTTTCCCTTTGTATAAACAGTGGCAGCATTCTTCCACACATGTTAACAAGTTGACAAGACACTCCCTTAGCAAAATATATCCATAATTTAATACTCTAATTATACAATCTACAACTACAACTGCATCAATTTTCAACATTTTCACATATTTATGGCTTCCCTTTTCTTTTTCTTTTCTTTTTTGACACTAATATTTATTGCATTAAATTCATTTTACTCTCTGAGTTAGTCCCACACAAATCTAAAATCTAAAATATTTCTTCTATTGCCATTTCATCTCCTGGAAGATCCTTGTTTTGCCTTTTTCACCACTTCCAAAACATTGTTTTATTTCTCTCAAAACTGCTCTATGTTATCTCGTTTAATCTTAACCAATATTTAACTACATTATTGTGAACTGTGTTTTCCTCTATAATCATATTATATAATATCTTTCTCTTGGTTTCATTTTCTATAGCAATAATTCTCTTATATGCACTCCCCCCACCCTTATTTATAGTCTCTTTCATTTCATCATTCAACTTCATTTCTCGTATTTCTCTTTATCACCCACTTTTGTGGCACTGTGTAATATAATTGTTTTCATTTTTCTATTCTATTCATTATTCTAGGACCTAATTTTTCTGTATGTTCTCTTTTCATTCAATCTGTTGGGAAAGTCACTATTTCATATATACCTTCTCTTCCTGCTGTTATTCTGCTTTCACTTTTATTGCTTTCCCTTCTTTTTTTCCTTCATTTTTTCACATGATCTGCTCTTGATATTAATCCAAAATGGTCAACAATTTGATTTAAAACTTCTCATCAATTATATAGCTTTTGCTAATTTTTTCAATCTTTCATCATAAACAATCAAATTCATCAAGATTTTTCATGTTATATATTCTTTTATCATGTCCTTATATTCAATGGACTTAATGTACAAAGGTCATTTTCTGAGCAGAAATTCATCAGAGTCACTTCAATCATAGAGGCATTTATTCATCAGATTGTTGTTGTTTTTTTATTAAAAGTTTTAAAAATTTTACAAACAT
>JANHFJ010007577.1:12849-26948 GCA_032468195.1 Cerberus rynchops | reverse complement strand
TCCTCAGCTGGCTGAGGAATTCTGGGAGTTGAAGTCCACAAGTCTTCAAGTTGCCAAGATTGGAGACCCCTGTTCTAGCTGAACTGTTTTCTCCATTTCAGATAAATTCCAAATTATATCCAGGAAAACACAAATGAAAGCTATTGAATCAAACATGAACATCTGATTATATGCATCACCATTAGCTATGTTTCCAAGGTAAAAAAAACACATTTTCTTCTGGGCAATTTCTAGTTGTGTGGCATTATGACTGGTTGTGCAGTTGAAAGGATGGATAAGTTGATTAAATGTAATGGTGGAATAAAAGGAAAATAGATTTTAAAGATTCATACATGGGCATTTTTACTTATCGTTTTTCAAATAATGTAGCTTTCCCAGAGACAATTTCTGATGCAGCCTTTTCAAGGGGGAAGCCACAATTTTATATTAACTTTTGTGTAAAGGCATTTTCCTTTTATACCATCTGGACCATTAGATATTTGCACTAATTGTTCACTGTCCAAGTATTCTGGACTATATGAATAGTGCTGCATATGTTTCAAAGAGAATGTGGAAGAAGTCGTTCAATCCTTGGGCAAGTCCAGAATCTCGTGCCTATTAATTAAAGAGGACTTTTTTAGAAGGCCTTTAAAAGAGATTGGTTGAAAGACCTTTGAAAAGAAGTTGCCACAAAGAAGAGGAGATCAAATTATTCTCCAAAGCACCAATGGATAGGACAAGAAAAAATGGATGGAAACTAATCAAGGAGCGAAACAACCTGGAACTAAGGAGAAACTTCCTAACAGCAAGGACAATTAACCAGTGGAACAGAAGCTGTAGGTGCTTCATCACTGGAGGTTTTTTAAGAAGAGACTTGACAGTCACTTGATTGGAAAAAAGGTGCTACTACTTTAAGAAGGCTGCTCATTAAAGTACAATCATTCATTAGTGACTTTTAAAATTACAACAGCACCGAAAAATGTGACATGACCAGTCCTCACATTTACATTTGAACGCTTGGCCACTAGCATGTATTTATAGCAATAGCTCTTAGATTTATATACTGCTTCATAGTGCTTTCCAGCCCTCTCTAAATAGTTTACAGTGTTAGCATATTGCCCCCAACAATCTGGGTCCTCATTTTACCCACCTCGGAAAGATGGAAGGCTGAGTCAACCTTGAGCCTGGTGTCAACAGAAGTACCAGCAGTCAGCAGAAGTACTACACTACTGCACTCTAACACTGTGCCACCGAGGCTCCTTATGACAGTTACAGTATCCTAGTGTTGTGTGATTGCCATTTGTGACTTCCAACAAACAAAGTCAATGGGGGGAGTTATATTTGCTTAACAACCATGTGACTCAATGAAAACTGCAGTGATTCACTCAACAACTGTGGCAAAAAAAGTTTTAAAATCGGATGTGACTCCAATTAACAATTGATTTGCTTAGTCACAGTAATTCTGGTCTCAACTGTGGTCATAAATCAAAGATTACTTGTATGGATGGTTATTTTGATGAGAGACAAATAAGGCAGAGCTGCAAAACCCCAAATGAAATCACCTTAGGTACCTCTTCACTGTCATGTAGTGCCTGCCTGCATTTTTACAACCGAACTATGCTAGCCTGAGCCTTGAGGCATATCAACTCATGCATGTTGACTTCATATAATAATTATTGCTAATTAACATGACTGGACTTTCCAACTTTGGGGCCTGCTGTGTTGAAATGATTGCTATCTGCATTCCAAGCCTGTTTAAGTCATGTAAGTAAGAGTTTCTGGGACTCATCAAATTGGCATCTTGAAAGAGCAGCACTCAATGGAAGCAAGCTATTTGTACGCAAAATATAATGAGTTTGCCTTGCTGAGGTACTTTTCTGGATCTTTGAGAGTTTGTTATGACCAGTGATGCACCAGTTCTTCTTTTAAAACATTTCAAAGATAGCCGTAGCACTTAGACTTATATACCACTTCATAGTGCTTTGCAGCCCTCTCTAAGCAATTTATAGAGTCAGCATATTTTCCCCAACAATCTGGGTCCTCATTTTACCTATTTCAGAAGGATGGAAGGCTGAGGCAACCTTGAACCATTGAGAATTGAACCTCTGGCAGTGAGCAGTGAGTTAGCCTCCAATGCTGTATTCTAACCACTGAGCCACCACAGCTCCTAAGATCCCTTAGTAATTATTTTTGCCTGTTCAGTTAAGAACCATAACCCGTTTTCTAGTTTATTTGCATAATTTACCCAATTTGTACAGTTCTGTAACTCACCCTGAGTTATTTCAGTTAGAAGCTGGTGAACAGTAGGACTGAAGAGACTGACAAAACATTTTGTACAGAGAGAATGTGTGTTATGTGTGTTACATAGAATATGTGGATATTGGCAATTTCAAAGAAAGTGTAATACACATGCACACCTCTCTTACTAGAAAAAAACCCTGACTTTTGTGTTACTAGTGTTATTTACAGCCAGAAGTATTTAATTGATAGAAAGTATCTGTTTCTATTGTCTGGAATGAACTCCCTTGGAATAACATACAAGTTGAAGGATCATTTCTTTTTTCTAAGAAAACAAAAATTCATTCTAGCATTCAGAATAGACAATTGAATAATGAATAAAAGAAAGGTTCATTTTTTTCCCAATAAGTTTTTACTGTACATTTGTAGCAAAAGATGAAGGGAAAAGAAAATATTTGATCACAGGGATGGCATTTTCTAAAACTTCAAATAAGAAACATGACGGATAACAGGATCAAATACATAGCCATGTCACAATATATCTCTGAGCTGAGCTTTTTCTTAAAAACAAAAACAGAGATTGTAGATGAGTGTTCTCTTCACCCTTTTACAATTCTTTTTAGCACGGACCCGTTGAAAAAAAATAAATAGTGTGCAATTTCAGAAACAGCTCCCCAATGGACAAATCTTTGGGAGCAAATAAATACAGAAAACAATTCTGAATTATAGGCTGTGGCTCTAAAGGCCAACATTTCACTTCTGCCATGGAGTAGTGCTTTGGGAGGGCAAAATTTGTGCATTCACAGCTCTTCCAGATCCATTAATGTGTTTGATTATCACTTAAAAAGGCATAATGGGTAACCTCAAATGGACAAGGGTATCAACAAGAAAGGCAAGCATGTAAACATGATGTGGGACAAAGAGAGACTATATAGCACTGTTAAATCTGGGGCCCTCCTAGTCTACACTGCATTTTCCAGAGCTCATGAGGAATATTCTCATAATCAAACTTGGAATTTCATGTGATGCTGTTTCATGTCATTCTTATGACTGACATGATGATATGCCAATTTGTGGTATTTGATATGAAGGTATGGGTCTCCTTTCCTCCTGTAATGTTTATGGATCAGATTTTTCTTGTTTATTGATTAAATAGTGATTTTGGATTCTTGGTCAGAAATAGGAACATTTTTCTCCTTTCTCCCCCAGGTATAAAAACTACATTTCTCTCTTCTACTCTGACCCTAAACTCCCTTATATTCTTAATAATTTATGGCCATCTGTTGATCAATAACACAGATTGAGAACAATGATTGCATCTCAATTATTAATAATCAATTATTAGAATTTTTTTTCCTGAAAAAGTGCTATGGAATTTTTTTAAAAAAAGTTATAACAAGGGAAAGAAAGGCAGTGAGTATGGACTGTTGTTTTTTTTTTGGGGGGGGGGGGGAGAGGAGAAAACCTTCAGGCAAACAGTTGCAAGATCTTTTCAAAATGTTGCTTTTAGTCTTAATGTAAATTTGTGTTTTTAGGGTTTCTTTTTCCAGATGTATTGGTTATGTAGTGGCAGCTGAGATTATTCTCCTGTTAGTTTTGTGTCCATTGAAATGTTCATCTCAAACAATGAGAAAATGAAGACAAACACAATTACTTTAAGAGTTGAATAGATACTTCTTAATCAGCATTAATCCTCTTTCAATTTTGTTACACAGTTCACTGGGAAATCGGGATAGCACTGAATGTTTCCAGTGAATTCCTTGAGACATTCACACAGATATAAATAATATGTTGAGGGCATATCACCATCTCCTTACACACATGCACACATCCTATAAACCTCATAACTTCTTTTACTCCACTTGAATTCTTTATGTTAATATTTATTGACCAATATGTGCTGAATGTGTGTGTGTGTGTGTGTGTGTGGTTTGTTTTCCTTCTATCACATTTATGGCCTTTTGAACTCATGGACTTGGTTATGTTGGGTAGGACTAAGAATGGAATGGAGGGCAACTTCTATTTACACTGTGCTTTCCATGACCCACTCCGAGCTGCCATAAGTTCCCTTTGATTCTGTCAGGTCACTGTCATTATACTGTAAAAGCATACCATTCACTGACAAACTACGTTTTGTCCAAATGTTTGTGATCTTTTTGGGGTAGTTGCAACACTGAGAAGTGGAAAAGTCCCCCATGTCAAAAGAATGGCTACGCTTAGTTTTACCTTCCAGTGGCAACATGAGGAGGCTACGAAATTTGGATTCTTGCTGACCCAAAAGTGGCTCTTTGTCTGAGTGACGGACCACTATGGAAGTTCTTGAGTCTATTGTTTCCTCCTTTTTCTGACACTTCAGGTCCAGAGAGGCAAAAGCTCCCATGAGCCGATCAATATTGTGATGCTTTGATCTTGACGGGGGCCTCCATTTACTAGACAATGTGCCCTGCTCACTTTGGAGGCTATAGCCATCACAGTCATGGCTGTTCATGGAACTAGAGGAAGAAGAGATGCTGCTATGTGCTGACTCACAGTTAAACTCCATGAGTTCATTCCTTACCACAACTTTGGGATTCACTTGTGGCAGGACTCCATTCTGGACAGGTTGAGATCCATTGGTTTGGGAATAGACGTTGCTAACATTGGCCATCTTGCCAGGATTGTTGTTGCAAACCTTGTACCGCACCATCAGTATGATGATAAATACCAGCAGAGTAGCCACAATGATGCCTCCAATGATTAAAATCATGGTCCCACCAAGAAACTGGCTGTGCATGGACTGACACTGGGTATAGTCCTCTTTGGTGTAGAACTGGGCACAGCCTACAATGTTGGTAGCAGTGAGCGTTGTGGCAGTGTCATCCCACAGGGCCAGAACACAAAGATCATAGCCTGTTCCAGAAACCAGGTTGTTCACCACAAAGGCTTTATTTGTAGCTGGGATCATCCTTGAAGAGAAAGAAAAAGAATAGCATTGGATTAATAGCATTGGAAAAGTAGACAGAGGCAACTGTGGACTTCAGAGAAGTTAATAATGGCAATAACAGGTACAACATTTGAATTCTCAAAAATTTTTCACTTGAGCATACAAACACAAAAATCTTGTTTATTTCTGATTTAAAAAAAAAACTCACTCTGCCACTATATCTTGGGATTATTCCCCAAGGTACAAGAACTGGTCCTTAAAAGATTAGTGGTATTTTCACCTTGGTTAGATAGATCACATATTCCAACTTCCTTGTTGGTATTCAGTCCGCATACAACAAATCATAATGCCTCAAGTTCCAAATTGACAAAGCACAGGCATTCAAAGAAGAGACATTACTTCAGTTTAAAATCTAATAAGATTATCAAAATATACATTACAAGCTTTTATAGCAGATAGGCTCTTAGTGCAGACTGTTTTTTTGGTCTGCATTTTTAATTGTTTCAGCATTGTATTAGATGTAAGCTGTCAAATCTGTTGGAGTGGGCACTTACAATAAATCAAGAGAAATAAATGTATTTGTTTGTTTAATATGTATGCTGCCTGACTCTCTATGACTCTGGGCAACATAAATAAGGTTATGATTGCTATATAAGGTTGTAATTGCTATACCCTGAAAATAATTTTGAGGTTAATATTACCTTCAAAGCATTTTCTGATGATCTGGTGCTTTTTATAAGATACAGGAGAACACCTGCAGGGAACATTCTTCTCCAGAAATGAAAATGTCTAGAGATGACAAGCTGCTTCTCCCACTCCCCACCCTAGCATCACACCAGCTAGTTGGCAGAGACAATGCAGACTTCAAAAAAACACAGATTCAGTAAACTTGTTTATATCTACCAGGCAAAGCAGTTTCCTCCCTCTGGCCAGCTTTCAATCATTTATTGCATCTCTGTTCTGCTAGATGCATAACAGGCAATGGCCTTCATGGGGATCCTAAGTTCTTCCTGAATTGCAAATCAAAAAGACTGTCTGCACCTTCATAGAAATAAGTGAGCATAGCTTTTTGAGTTCCATGCCAGAAAGCATTTGTAATATTGAAGAGCTTTGTAGAAACCCATAGAAGCACCCAGAAGTGAAATTCAGCAGGTTCTAGCAGGTTCACTAGAAATGGTAGTAAATTTTCTAAGCAGTTCAGAGAACTGGCTATTAGAAGAAATCTTCTCTCCCCACCACTTTACAGGGTTAATCCTGTAAGGAAGGCAAGAAAAAAAAACATCCTGGTATTGTTTCTAGCCTAATCTTTATTGCTTTGGTTACCGTAATTGCCCACCCAGTCACATGACCCCCCCAGTCATGCACACCAAGCCACACCCACAGAACCGGTATTAAAAAAAATTGAATTCCACCACTGGAAGCACCTATAGGAAATAAACCAGGAGTTGGATAGTCTTTAGTGTTAGTGTTTTATGTATATGAAGCACCCTAAGGAAGACCACCTGAAAATTATCTCCATAAGTATACAACATCATCAGTAAGCTCAAAATTTTCCAAGCAGGGGAAAAGGAACAATCACAACATGTGGTACATAACTCACAAATATCTAGGAATGTTAAAATATGGCAGCCAGGGATAAATAATCACCCTCTGCTGCGTGCTCCAATAAAGGAGACAACTTGCTCTTTGATGACAAACTTAACAAAAGGTTCAGTTTAGCCCCAAGAGGTAACATAGTAGTTTCTTAGTTATGTGACATAGATGTTTGGCTTTCAATACTGTGGGGGAAACACACTGAGTAGAAAGAAGAATTTTTTTCTTTTTCCACAAAGCTCAATTCAAGTAAATGTCAGCTTCAGGTTATCACATGAGTGGAACACAGATTTGTAAGTTACATTTTTCATAAGAAGGACATTTTTCATGCTATGCCGAACAGCATGTCTTGAATAGTAGCAGCTAGACATCCATCTTTTTAATCAATTAGTGTGTTTCCTTCTATCAAACCACTCAGGGGTGAATCAAGAATATTTGATCCCTGGAATGGATTTTTTTTAACATTCCCCTCCTCCATTGCTGTTGTACTATGTCACTAATTGACAAATAGCTAATTAGCACATCACCAGCAAAGACTAACTCCAAACCTACAGC
Source organism: Cerberus rynchops (assembly GCA_032468195.1). Lineage (NCBI taxonomy): Eukaryota > Metazoa > Chordata > Lepidosauria > Squamata > Homalopsidae > Cerberus > Cerberus rynchops. The sequence goes on along the minus strand of JANHFJ010007577.1, from coordinate 19,660 downwards.
TGACCTTCTGGATAGTCTCCTTCTCATTCCCATGTTACTAGTCAATACACTCCAATATTGTCTACATCCAAGACAGACCAATCTCACCTCTTTGCCCTTGATATGACAGTGACACCACCACAAGTTATTTCAAAGGCTTAAAATGATGATCCTTAGCCTCATATATCTTGTCCACTAATTATGCTGTGCAATAATCTGAATCAAATTAAAATGTTCCTTTTCTCCAAAGGGAATTGTCATTCTATTTATTATTTGCACTCCAATTTAAAGAATTAAAGTTCCATTGATTTGTTCTGTCTTACACAGATTACTTTTAAGTCCCTTTTGCAGCACATGTACTATCAATTAAGAACCACTGATATAAAATATCGAGTTAAATATGTCATTCTAGAATAGTGTTTTTCAATCTTGGCAGTTTCCAGATGTGTGGATTTCAGTTAATAGAATTTTCCAGACACCTTGAGTGTTGCTATTGATGTTAAAAGCTGAAGTCTACACACCTGGAAACTCTCAAGCTGGTAAATACTGCTCTAGAACGTCTGAGCATAGAAAACCCAAGGGCACCATAATTTTGTTGCTGAGACAAGGAAAAAGGAAATCTCCAACTAACAAAGTGACAAATGTTGTCAGTGCATGCAGAAACGTATTTATTGATTGACTCCATTTCCCTCTTGGTTCCAAAAGCCATTACATAATTTCCATCATTACTGTACAAGGAATATAATTATGATGGTGTTTGTTCCCTAATTCAAAACTAAAAGCTTCTTCCCTGAGTATTGGTAAAGTAAATGCTTTACACATACATTAAAGAGAATTTATAAACATAGATTAAGCAACTTCTCTAGATCCCTTCTTCTGTGGGAATTCTGTATCAGACATAATATCAGATGATTAAATAATGTTAAAAGGAAGCCAACACTCCATTGGGTTAAATTAAACTGCTTCATGCCAGCTTTTCATATCTAAACAAGGTACCTGTAGAGTTACAAATATACCATCTAAAAGAAAGGTAGTATATTTGTCCTGCCTTCAGGTGGTTTGGAGAATAGTGACTCACTCCTCTTTGTAGCAGCCCTTTAAATATTGGAATACTACTATCATGTCATCCCTAGTTCTTTTTTCATTAAACTAGACATAGCCAACTCCATCAACTATTCTTTATAAGTTTTAGCCTCCTGTTGCTCTTTTCTGCACTTTCTAGAGTTTCAATATCTTTTTTATATTGTGGTGACCAAAAACTAAATGCAGTAGTCCTGGTGAGGTCTTACCAAGGCATTATAAAATGGTACTAACTTTACATGATCTGGATTGAACCCCTTTTATCTGACTAGTGCCTGGAACAGATTCCTCTTCTTGTTTCTGAAGATCATTCCTTCTTCTCTCTGCAGCTCTCTATAAAAAGCTATAATGCTGGGAAAGATAGAAGGAAAAAGCAGAAGAGGACGATCAGAAGTAAGGTGGAAGGACTTACAGTGGTGATGGTGCACCATAGGAAGATCTGAAAGATCAGATGGTGCAGATTGTCATGGGGAAAAAAATCTTCTTTGTAGTACTAAGAGTTGACAGTAATTTCATACGTAGCATTCAGTGGGTCTTAGGGATCACATTGAAATGAAACCACAATTTTTCCTAAAAAAATATCAATAATTTTACTGTATTTTTAGTGGAGTGTTTTATCAATGTACACATACATTATACACTGATAAAACACTGGGTTTCTTTTTCTTCCATTCAGTTTTGTCCAATTCTCAGAGATTACCTGGGTAAGTCCCTCCAGTTTTCTTGTCAAGGTGTTTCAGAAGTGCTTTCCCATTGCCTCCTTCCTAGGTCTGAAGGAAAATAATTAGCCTGGCTCTGTGCCTAGGCAAGATAGAACTCATGGTTTTCCTATTGTAGTCTGATGCTTTAACCATTACACAAACTGGCTTTCAAAACAGTGATAAACTGACTTGATTCATAATATACATATGGTATACATGCATCCGTATTGTGTTTAGTATACATTTACACAGCTGAAAACCACTGCATGGATGGAATCTATATACAGTCATATGCAGAACCATGCCAACTACTTTATTGGGTACATTTGTGTCTATAACATGGGGGGCATGTTAATAGTAAAAACTCTGGGAGATTCATTGCAGGAACAATGAATGTAGGACAATGTAGCAAATAGAGAAAATGGAATAGGACTGTAGATATAGTCTCAAAATAAACTCTTTTTCCACAGACGCAAATTGTCCATCATTTCATTGTCTAACATAGGGGTCTTCAATTCAACCAGTCCATGGCCTGTTAGGAACTGGGTGGTACAGTTGGAGATTAGCATTGGATAAGTAGTAAAGTTTCATCTGTATTTGCAGCTGCTTCCCAGGGCTAGCATCATCGCCTCAGGTCCATCTCAGATCATCAGACATTAGATTAGGAACATAAACCCTACTGTAAACTGTGCATGCACCCACCCTACATTTGTGGAAAAATTGTCTCTGATGAAGCTGGTCTCTGATGCCAAAAAGGTTGGGGACTACTGGTCTAACATTATTATTTTTTGCTTCACTTTTTCCAACCTACTCTTTTTGAAAAGAAGTGGTCAAAACCTGATCGACAGATTCACCTCTCATTTTGTTCCCAGTTATCTATCTTAATTACATCCCTATGTCTGACATGTTTTCTTTTCTGTTTTCTTCATATTTATCAGTATGGGCCAGAAATAGTTTAGACTTGCAACGGAGACCTAAAGTAGGTATATTCAACAATATACTTTCATACCATGCTTTCACACCAATCTGACATGTAGTGACTGTTGGCAATTCTCACTCACACAAAACCCCACATCATTCTTGGCCATTTTAGTATGGATTACATATTCAGGCTCATTTGGGAATTTTAGATCTCCACAATTAGATTGCATAGTTAACAGAAATAACCTTAAAGGGATTTTTTTCTTTAAAAAATTGATTAAAACTAAAATAAAATTATTGTTTAGAATGCACAGTGGAGGAATCAACAGTCAACAGAATGCTACCCACATAGGTAATTTTTAATTATTCTGTTCCTGTAGATTATACAAGATTTTGGCAAGGCAATTGAGCTTGTCATTTGGGGCTCTAGTGTTGGAGTCACCAAGGAGTCCAGGTGCTTGATTGTGACAGGCTACCATAGCAGATGTACTGGAGGTAGAGAGATGTTTGTGTTACTCTCTCTCACTCCAGCTGGTTTCTAAAAAAATACATAGGTGTGAAAGACAGCTCAACATTTCTTCTGCCTCTAAGGCTTCTCTCCATTCTATCACACTTTGAATCTTCTCCTTTCTCCCACTCTCAGTCTTAAGAACAAGGGAATGTTTTTACTATGTTGATGTCAGATTTTCCATACATTCCAATCTCTGTCTTACCTTTGGAATGCTGTCAGTCACCATAGGATTAAGATTTACTAGAACCTAATATAATCACTGAGATGTAGCTACTAAGCTAAAAGAAGACCAGACTTTGTGTGGGAGACAGTATTGGTGTGCATATATATATACAGACAGACATATAAGCACCTACAGCATATTTGTATAATTCATTAGCATTTCTTGCAGTGTTGTGGCAATTCAGAATATTATTTGCTCATATTAGTGTTTTGTTTATTTGTTTGTTAGATTTATTGCTTCTTTTTTCCCTAGAAAGTTATCCTCAGAAGAACAACCCATGGCCTGAGACAAGAGAGTACAGCTGGCTTGAATTTTCACACCCGAAGGGAGTAAACTTGGTTCTCTGCAAACACAGTTGATTTCTTTCACCATCTCACTCTACAAAATTCTTTGTTCAGTGCACAACACAATATGAACATGCAGAGTTTTGAAGCATTGAAATGTTGAACAAAGGACCTTCTTGAAGGTAAACTACAAAACAAAGTGATCACTTGCTCCTAAGCAGTGAAGCAACCATAACACATTGCTTTTGGAAAACAGCATTGTGGATTGAAGGTTGGCCTCATCTGGTGGTGGAATGCATCACTAATCCTTTGCATTGAGCTGGGGGCATCTTACAAAATTCTGCATTGAATCAGAGAGCAACCACTTCAGACTCCCCCTGTCCTTCCTGTATCAGTACATGGACCTGATTTCATCCTAGAAAGTGCTTTCAGGACTAATAATTTGGTCAATAGTATTTTGTCTTTATTAATGTTAACTACATGAATTATGTTACTTACTATATGGGTCTTCTCTTCCATTCTTTTCATCAACACTTTCCTCTTAATATCTCAGTTGTTTCATGGTTCATATAAAGGGTCAGTTGAACATTAAGGATTTTTTTTATTTCCCTCCTAAGAATAAAATTAATGAGTATTCCTCCCTCCATCCCACTGAAGAGTTCTTAAACAAGTGTCAGATTCATCTCCTTACCTCTGCTGAGGTGTGAAACTAACTGCTCTGGATTAACTATGGTAATCCTTTTTAAAAAAAATTCATACAATCTGCATCTGAAACATGAATTAACTGTCATGTATAATTCTTGCTGAAGTTGGTGAGAAAGTTTATGTCTTTGCTGGTTGCTTTTGACAAAAAAAACAACAACAACAACCCATGATTGTTAGAGGTGCTATTTTATCTCCTTTTATCTATTATTATATTGTGTGCAATTGCCAGTGCAAATCTCTTGAAAATGTAGGGCTTTTTCTTTCATTCTGTCTCCTACATGTGCCTTCTTCTTTCGGCTATTCCCATTGGGGTCACCATAGCGAATCAACTGCCTCCACCCAACTCTATCTTCGGCATCATCCACTCTCGCCCCAATCACCTTCATGTCTCCTACATCTGTATTCTAGGTGAACTACTTTTCTCTAAATATCACCTCTGTTTTGTTGCCATTACTTTCTACAAGCTTCCTTTGGAAATAAAATCCTTTTTTTGCTATTAGAGTAAATGTTTTGATTTCTTACCTAGTTGCACAGACCTTTGGATGAATAAATCTAGATTCATTCTACATCAGTTGTACTTTCCTTCAATCATATTTCTATTCCATCTAATATCCATGTCAGTTTGAATGTGCATATTTTCATAAAATGCACATCTTCTATGAAACTTTTCTCAACATCTTTATTTATGTATGCAATGTTTCTCAGCATTTTTGCATTAAACATCTATACCAAAGCCGGTACAATTTGGGGATGTTCAAATTAAATTAAATTGCTTCTGTTAAAAAACCAACAACAACTAAAATAAATTCCTCTATCCCTCTATATACCCAATGAAATAAATAATCAGATTGTGACCACAGTCCTATAATCCTTCTGAAAATTGTCTTTAAAAGCTTTTATAATATCCATATCTACATCAACATAACATCAAGGTCAATCCAGCCTTTGATTCTTTGCCTTTCTTTGTAACTGATGCAAATAGCTGGAGAGAAATCATGAGAGCATCTTAAGAATTTTTCCCCTAATAAGAAAGACTCCTGATCTCACATAGAAGTACTATTTGTATAAGGAATCATTTGCATATAAAATTGATTATGTTAGTACCTTTACTGGCCCTCTTACTTATCTTTTATAAGCTCCCAGGTTTCCATATTAAGGTACCATGATCACACTTGCATTAATCTATTGTTCTTGATAGACGCCACATTTGCTTTTCTCAGTGACAGGTTAATCTTCTCAAAGCAAACTTTATATATTCAGGCATAAACAAATAAGTAAGTATATTAAGCAACAATTTTATTTTCCATGTGTCATCTTCTTAGGGAGACATTATTTTACTAAGCAAAGACTAATGCAGCTACTGTTGCTATTACAAAATATTGAAATAGCAATGGCACACTGGATGTTGCACTGATGCGATATGATCCCTCCCCAGAGTAGTTATTAAAAGACAGGGAAGAAAACAATAAACTGCACAAGAAAATGAAGTATCAAGGACAAAAGATGGGTTAAATGAAATAGATAAACTAGATGAGACCGACTATGTGATCCTACTGTGACCCAGGGCTTTAAGAAAACAAAGGGAGTTTAGACACTTATGAAGTATGGAGAAGTGATAGGGATCTGTTTATTTCTCTTAGCTCTGAGCTGAAATGGGAGGAATAGTTCATTTTTTTACATTCCTAATATGAAATCAGTTTTGCCATTTTGACCATTAGATTGGAATGTCAGTGTCATCCTTTGCAAAAAGAGCATTAAAAAGAAGCAATATTGTTGTGTTCCTCAGATACACAACTCAATAGTTAACCACTGCTAATCATCCTGATTTTTGTGGAATTGATTGGTTGATAATCTCTATCCTGGAATAATCAGCATTTGCCCATTTTCATCAACATGATAAATGGAAACAAAAGATGTAACTTATCTATACTTCACCACGATTTGCTTTAAAACTCAATAGCAAGGGAAGTAAGTCATGTTTAACATTTATAGCTTGTTTTTCTGACTGCGGCGGCAGCGTTGGCATTCTCAGCTCCTTCGGTGGCTTGGAGGAGATGGGAGGGGCGCAGCCTGCCTGGTCTGGTTGGGAGCGGCCCGGAGCACTAGCCCCGCCTTCAGTGGGGGTATCCTCAACATCTTCAAGCCCAATGCCTATGGCAGCGACCCCCTCGATGAGTTGGAGTTGGGGGGGGTGGCAGCGGCCTGCTTGGGAGGTGGCCTGGCGGCCTGGCCCACCTGGCCTTCCCCGGCCGGAGATGGAGGAGCACCTGGAACAACGGCGGCAGCCCTGGCGGCCTGTTCCACCTGGCCTTCCCCGACTGGAGATCGAGGAGCGTTTGGAACAGCAGCGGCAGCCCTGGTGGCCTGGTCCATCTGGCCTTTCCTGGCCTGAGATGGGGGGGTGCCT
>JANHFJ010007573.1:130550-144320 GCA_032468195.1 Cerberus rynchops | reverse complement strand
CCCTCGTTGGGACCACCGCCCTTGACATAAGCCCCAACCTGCAGTTCTGGCTGTTCTGTCAGGAGCGGAGAGGGAGGGGTGGGGGGGGGTGCTGTTTCCACGTGGGGAGTGGCACGTAGTCACTTTCCGCCCTGCCTGTAAGCTGAAGCGAAGGAGGAGGCCGAGCGCTTTTGCCCGAATCACGTGGGACGGAGAGGGGGAAGCGGAATGGAGCGCGGTCCCTCCGATTTCTCAATTGGAAGCGCTTTTGTTGCGTGGCCGCGGCGGCGGTGGTTTTTCAAGCGGGAGGGGGGGAACACCAGCGCCAGATGCTCTCCCGCCCGTCCCGCGGTTGCCGTCAGCTGCCTCTTGAATGCCTGCAAAACAAACAAGTCTTAACCTTGTGGCTGATGCGCGTGCTTCCTCTTCCTCCCATTAGTTGATTAAAACATAAAAGCTGCCATAAACGCTGTTGCGTTTTATCTCCCGGAACCTGTTTTTTTTTTTAAATCTAAATAATCTAGCTTCTGATTTTTTTTCCCAGCCAGTAATGCGACTCGAGTCTAGGAAAAACTTAGGCCGCACTCAGGGAAAATAGGTCGAGGCTTCAACAGCAGCAGAATACACAGCAGACAGTAATAATTGTGTACTTCGGTATAATTGTGTACTTCGGAAGTGAATTGAATGTTTTTTGATGGGAGCCCTTAAAGATCGCTTTGGATTCCCTTCGAATTAGACTTTCATTTTGAAGTTTGGCATATTTGTGCAAGTTTACATTCTTTTTTCCTTATTTGGAAACTTTCTGAAAGAAACCTTATCTAATAATTCATTTGAGATTTTCTTAACTGCTGGTGATCTCTTGGGTTTTGGGGGGGAGAAGTTTCTTAATGGGGTGTGTGTGCATGTACACACACACACACACACACACACACACACACACAGCTGTTCTATTTCTAGCTTTGAATAACCCTGAACAATAGAGAATTGACCCAAGTTTCTGTTTCAACTTCCATTTTACCAATCTGTTATTTAGAAGTTTCATTTCTTTTAGTGCCCAAATGATTGCCTTGGCAATTTTCTGGTTATATATAAATATGAAGCCATTATGTTTACTGTTTCCAATTAGTTCAGAGAAACCATGCATTTTTAGGATTAGTTTAAGGTCATCTCTAGTAGGTTCAGTTAATACTGTATCCTTACTTTAATATTTTATCCTATTTCCCTGATTGTATTTTGCATCTCATCTTGCAGAGACAAATAGCAGGCCCCAGAGCAAAATCAATTTTGCATCCTTGCATTTTCAACCACAACCATTATAGGGAAGAACTTTTTGAGGTTTCTGATTTCATTCTTATACCAGGCACACATATCCTGCTTATGCATTCCTTCCCCTGTTCTATTTAATAAATGCGCATTTACATGATTATCTTGGTTCTGTTTCACAAGATATTTGTTATTTTGTATTTTTTTTACTTTGCAGCTCCCCCATCTTGGCACAAAGGTTTGTATTTAACTAAGAAACAGATAAGCACAGTTGATATCTCTGGATTCAATTTTCTCCTGTGCCTGTTTGTCTTTTTATCATGTTTCGTTTTCTTGTGGTCTATTTCTCCTTCATCGTCATTTGGCCGGTCAGCAACATTTTGACCCTCATCCCCCTATTGATGATTCATCACAAAATGGAAGGTCAGTTTTTTTTCAAGGGCCCAGTTTGTTTGCTTTTATTATCCTACTTAGATGAAACTCAAGAATGATGCAAGCTTTGAGGGCCTTTACCAGGTTTTGTGCCAATAAATTACGTAGTTTTGGCGATTGCTGCATGGCTACCTTGCTGCTTTGCAACTTTCTCACCTAAGGAGATTTATAGGGTGACATTGGAGAATGTCAAGATGATTGCTCTTGGAAAATTTTAGTATTCATGTTGAGGCTGTTATGGGTGGGCAAAGTTTGGATGTGATTATTATAAAACTCTTGACATGTAGAGTAAGTCATGGTTTTGTTTTAGTCTTTGTCTTGGGACATGAAAGGGATAATCTGGTTACCATTGAAGTGAGACTGATGTTTACTCATTGTCATGGCCAGACCAATATTTAATGAAGTTTTATCCCACATAACCAAACTGTTATTGTCGGGTGGAGATTGCTCCTTAATGTTTGCAGACTCTGAAAAATTCCTGAATACTCTGGAGATTCTCATATCATATCGTCATAAATCCATCTGAGGATTTCTACAATGGCTGAGGTTAAGAAAATTGCCCTGAGCGGCAAAACACAAGGATACTTACATGATCACTCCCAATCATAGCAACCTATAGAGCTTGCTCTGTTTCCTGGGAACTTCTGAGACATTGAGATCAATGGGATATTATAACATGTAATAAAGCCAGAGTGTACTAGTGATTGGAGCTGCAACGTTGGCAATTTCATACGGGATTTCTATACCATTCCTAAGTATTCTTAACCTATCACATAGGCTCACTTTTTTAGCATAACTAGCGCATTACAATCTTTGAAATGTTATCTTTCCATTTTAATTGGAGAACCTCATTAGAGAGTGTATGTGGTCTTGTTTCACCATGGGATGGAGTTGTCTCTCAGCAAGGGCTTTCAAGGATCTGATTAACACTCCTTGTGTGTTCATCAGATCTGTGAAAGAAGAGAGGGTTTGATGGGTTCGTCTCCCTTCAATTTTGTTTTTTTATATGCAGTAGAGGGAAGTAAATATACCCAATCCTGTTCATTCTACAGTACTTTAAAACACAGTGTTTTAGTTGAGTTTTTCTGTTAGCAGATCCTTTGGGTATTTTGTCAGAACAGCAGTCAGCTGATTGAAGAAAGCAGAGGAAAATTGTGTTTCTTCCACAAAGTATCTCTAGACTTCTGGTTGAAGTGTGGGGTTTTTTTTAACTGTCCTGTGCTGCATGAGTGCACACACACACACATAGCACTTTGCTATGCCAGGGCTCTACCTCACAGGCCAGTCAGCCATCTTTGGTGTTCTATTCTTGTTTTCTGTTGGAAAATATTGTTTGCAAATGTTGGAGAGTAGGAATTATTTTTTAATGCCATGCAACTATGACTCTTGTCATATCATTGTCACAATTAGCAATGGACTTTTAAGTGGAAGAGGAGGATAGCTGGGTGACTTAGCACCTCTTTTTATAGCCATTGTTCAGTTTTGGGGTTTATTTTGCAAATGGCAAATATATGTAGTTAGTATGTTCTTGGGTAGTAGGAGACAGCCATTTTATTTTATGTAGGAAGTGAGAAAATGTTGATAAATAAATAAACAAGCAAATAAATGCCAATTGATTTTTTTTGGTGGGGTGTCTACTCTCCTATTGGTCAATTATTTATACCAACAGTAGCATTTGGTCAACCTCAGTTGATCTTGAAAATCTAAGCAATGTTGTGTTGCTTAAGTTAAATTCAAATTCAAATTTAAAAATGTGGGGAAGATAGGAAGAACGTATATTAGGTATAGTCACACTGACTTGAGTTATTTATAAAATGTTGAATCTGGATGGAAAACCACCAGGAATTCCCAACATCCAGGAAGAAGGCAGTGGCACACCAATTCTGTGTTGTTGGCATGAAAACTACATGGACGTGTCAAGCTTGACTTGAGAAAGTTGTTATCTTTACAGCTCAGATGGAAGAAGAGCTTCGCTTTGGTGTTCTGAAGGCTCCAGTGGTGAAGGTGAAACACAACAAGCTTCATGAAACATGACGGAATTGTGGGACAGAAATGATGGAAGTGCCCCAAAACTGAGTTTCTTGCCTGCCATGCATCAAGTAGCCATACAGCAGAATTTATTTGAGTGGCTAAAGATTTTTCAGGATCTACAGCTGTTCAACCTAGCACATACTCTCTGGATGATTCATACAGTACTAGCTAAGAGATTTGAGTGCATGAAGAATGCCTTAAAGGTACATCGATTGTTAAATAAATCAAATTCACATAAGCCAGTCCTCTCTTACAATATTCCTATGATTCCCAGAATTCTAAAAATAAAAATACTGATTTGAAAAAAAAATACTACTTTTCAAAAGATATTTTAATATACATATATTCCAGTAGTACAAAACATTCCAGTAGTACAAAGAAGCAGTATTGCTGATCATGAAATCAACTCATGTACTATTAAAAAAATTGCTGGGATTTGAAATTACAAAAGTGCCGGTATGTTGCTGTTGATAAAATAAGCACTAATGAGCAGCCTCCAACGTTGCATGAATTAAGATCTGCACAGTAGGATGTTTAGTTCACAGTCTCCCCATTGCCTTCTCCATGTGCATCTTTAAAACATGCTACAAAGGACGAAAAGACTTTCCAAAGCACAGGATAGCACATTCAGGAGAAGCCAACCCTCTCCACACACGCCCCATATCCCATTATGCAGCAGTGGAGCAAGTTTATTGCTCCTCTCCCAGCGAAATTATTTTGCTTATGTCAGCAGTGCACAGCTTCCTTTATACTGAGGGTTATATTTGGCCTTTGACTGATGTTTGCTAAAAAATAATTGCATTCGGGGAAAAAAAGTGGGCAGGACCAGAATGAAAAGGAAATAAAACTTAATTTAAATGTCCTCCATGTGGCAGCGCCTGTCCAACTTTGCTTGCCCTTGGAAGCTAAACACCCAAAGGTGGACTGCTGTCTGGTTGAGCCAATCTTGCTGTTCCGATTCTGCACAGTTTGGACAACCAGAAAATTGCACCACCGGTTGGGCCCACTTACCCATCCCTGTCCTACCCCATCCTATATTTCTCACTCTCTGTCTTGCAGATTTTCATGCCAAGCCACATGCGCTCACATTTTTGGTTCTGCACTAGGGGAACTGGTTGTTAAATTATGTGAAGCCCACCACTCTAAACACCATTTAGTTGGATACTACCGGCAGTAGATATTACCAGTAGTATAACATAAATACACATGCATCTATGAAAGGCCACCAGGATACTCTATAGTTAGAGACTGGGAAGTGGAAGAAAAATCGTGGTCAACAGCAGTAAAAAACAACTTGTCCTGTTCCCCCAAATCCTGCATTGATATATGCCCATAGTGTCAGTGTGTCCACCCTGCAATAGTATATATATATATATAAAGCTTTTCTGCAGAATTTATTTGAAATTAATCACAATTAAATTAAGATAACTATCACCAGTAGCTATTTTTAGAGCCATACCCATATCCTAGGTTTTTGAACCAACACACATCCTGCTTTAGATCAATAGTTAAGGGTGTTTTCCCCCCTCTAGCATTTATTTTTCATACAGGAATTTCAAGAAGAAACAAAGCCCCAATTCCTCATGAATTATGCTGGACAAAATAATTTTGAAAACAGTGCATTTCTTGAGACAAGACACATTGACATTGGTGTACTTGCCACTTCAGTTATTCTTAACTATTCAGAGGGGAAGATAAAAGGGATATATTTAACTGGCGTTTTGGGATAGAAATGGAAAGACTGTGCAATTGTACTTGTTTCCCCTACAGGAATTCTTGAACACGGGGATATTCAAGGTTACCCTGACAGCTGGTAAGGAAGTAATCTTTGAGAATGCTTCCATGCTTTAGTGGCACAGTGATACAGGGCCACCAATTTTTCTATACTTTGGTCTGCCCTTTACTAGATATTACTGAGTGGGAGAGCCACAAAAACTTTCCCTGTGCTGTTCCAGGGACTCTATGCACTCTGCACTTGGGGCCACACCATTATTTGCTTCAATTTCTATGACTGCCCACTCACATGACTCTAGTGGTTTGCATAGGTTAAACCAATCAACACAATCAATTAAAATACTGTACCGTGGAACACATACAGATCAGAGCGCGCAGGCCAAGAGCTGTCTTGGCATGCAACCATGTAAAAGTGGAATCAGATAACATAGAACCATGCAGCCACTTCTTTGCTCGGACTCATGTTTCTTCACTTGGATTCTGCTCTCTACTTTTCACTCTGGTTCACTTTCTATCTCTGGTTTCTCACTATCTGTCCTTGTGCCAGTGAAGATCAGCCAATATAGTAAGTGATAATGGCTAATGTACTTAGACTACCCTGCAAATGTGTCCCCAGGCTGGTTTGTGTACAGTGTTAGAATTTACTTCAACCCTTGTTTGATGATACCTGCTACACATGGTCAAAATCTTGGCCCATCCACATTTGTTCCTCTTCCTTTCTCTCAGGCATATTCCTCAGTGTTTCCTCTGGAAAGAAATGGAAAGAAACCACATCTTAGGTCTGTGTTAGTCATGGTGAGAAAGGTGTTGCATTATGTACCATGTTTTTATGCATTATGCATTGGGATTCTCACACGCTTTGCCCCTTCCCACAGTCACCAGCAGAATTGTTTTGAGTAGAATAGTCACTAGTATATATGGATATTATTACACCTCAACAGATACCTGTTAGACAACAGTCCTTAATAAATGCAATTTATTATATATTATTAGTACCCCTTTCAGGGATTGTCTCATTTTATGTATACTTCTTGTTGTGTGGCCTTGTTGCTATTTGAGGTGGACCCAGGATTTAAGATAAACCTCTGAGGATGAGGCTGGACTAGCAAATGTTATGTGTTGTGTGAATCTATCCAAAATCTTTGGAAAATAAGCATGTTTTATACTAACTTTCCAATAGGCAAGTTTAATTATCTCAGCTAACACTTGGCAGTTAATCAAACCAACAATAAGAGAAACTCAGAAGAGATACTGAACATTGGAAAAGATAACATCAAGTTAATATGCAGAGTCAGACTATTAGAAGAAAGAAACTTCCTTCTGAACACGAAAGTCTTAAAACCAAATGAGTACAATGAACAGAAATTCAGCCAAACAAAGTGTATGCTGGCTGCAACTGTTTAAAAAATGTATATTTGAGTAAATAAAGGAATAGGAACACAATTCTGACAATATTAACACCCACTATACAAAACAATCTGGTAGGCAATTGAAATAGGTTTTGTGTGTGTGTGTGCACGTGTGTGTGTGTGTGTGTGTGTGTGTGTGTGTGTGTGTGTAAGGGGGGGGGAATAAAAGGCTTTCTGCAGGAGGACAAGATTAAGGAGATGTGATAGAATTCCAAATTCATAGCAGAAAATGTATTTCAATTTTGCATAGCTGTAGATTTAAAACAATGTTAAAATACAAAGCAACCAACCTAACAACCCAGTTCGTAACAGAAATTAAACATAACTGGATTTTTTTTCAGAGCGAAGCCCAACTAAAACGACTATAGCACAGTTGTTTTATAGCCAGTTTTCTGGAAACTTCAGATGCTGGTAATTTATTGGGAACTGCACAACTGGGGCCAACCCAAGAGCTTTATGGTTAGAGAGAAGATCAGCTCTAACGACCAAGAACATGTCATGTATTTTTGCCTTGTCTCGTGTTGCAGAATGTATCACTTTTGGATTGCAAGAAGAAATGATTTTCAGAGACATCATTTTAGTATGCTTAATTGTATCTGGTTTGTTTTTAACTTCTTTTAACTTCCTTTGAGCCGTAAAGGCAAGCCTGAAGGCATGTGATTATTTTTATGTTCATTAAAAGTGTGGCACGATCAGGTATATTGTGCCCTGACATCAGGTATATGCCCTGAGTTAATGCAAAGAAAAGACATTCTCTGCAATTCAGAAAGCATTTCAGAGAAATGCCATACAGGGACAGCTGGCGTGTGCTTCTTGCCTCTCTCACCATTCTGTTCTGTGTCCACTCCTCCTGTGCAACCAGAGGCAATGGGAGAAACACAGTACTTTTTTCTCCTGCACATTTAAAACTGCATGGCACTTGTGAGCAGGCAGGCCAAAGCAAAGCGAAAGATGTTGTTTGTGTGTGCTTGCAGTGGCACAGAAGACTTGGACACAGTACAAGCTGACAGAGAAGCCACGGGGTGGGGGAAATAGCAGGGCTCTCTCTCTCTCTCTCTCTCTCTCTGTGTGTGTGTGTACGTGCATGCATAAACCAAGCTAATCTGGAGCTTCTTCAACCAATCCAGGAGATCATATTCCAAAATCTAGGCTGTTGCCATTGCCACATGAGAAATTGGAGAAAGGATCCATCCATCCAATATTTGTATAGTATAGCCCTAGATTCTTCCTAGCCTGGTGAATGCATTCAGTGCTTAATGAACTAACCAGAGTTTGAATTCGGCAGAATAGGGATTGCTTATCAGTGCTATATATTACACACCCAATTAAGCAGTATTCCTGATTTTAATAAATAGCATTTTCTGGAGAGGAGCACCCTTCTTGGCATGGGTGGGTAAATTAACTCTTTCCTTCCATGCTCCACTGCAGAGGACATTTCCTTCATTGAAGCCAATTTCTGACCTGGGAAGAAATGCCTGTTAGCACCAGCAGGTGATCCATGAACCGAAGGAGACTGTTATCTCTTTTCTGGATTGACCCATTCTCTTCTGTCTCTTCCCCTGTTAAATTCCTTTCTTCCCATATTTAACCTCCAAGGTTTGAAATCAGCTGAAGGAGAAATGGCAAAAAAATGAAAGTAGTAGGTCCGTTGCTACCAACATAATTAGTAGTATTAATTGAACCTCTCCAACAAATATTTGCACAAGTAATTTCTGTTGTTTATATGACTGCCTTTGAGATCTGTTTTTGAAAAATGTAAATTAACACCACCCGTTCTCTAGGTCTAATGCACTTACGTGCCAGCACCATGCCTCACTGCTACCCTTAATATGTAACATGGGCATTGATATAGCATTTGGCATTAATATTGATCATGCAATATTCAAATGAAAGAATCCACCACTGCACACATGCTTTCCTTTATTATTCCTGAAGAACTTCTGCCAAAATCCCGAGACAGAACCAAAGGTTAAGGCTGGCATTTTAGCATGCTTACAGCAACACCAGAGTCTGGCTGAGCTCATGTCAATTTCTTGTATTAATATCAGAAAGACACTTAGGTTTATGTTTTACATGAGGATTAGTAGTTAACTTTATGTACTAAAGTCTAGCTGATGAAGCCTGAGGCTACAACAGTACCTAGTATTGCTTAATTACCGTATATAACTTTGTAGATCATCTATAGTACCCAAGGACGATGGGGCAACCCCTAACATCCTCAGGTATTACCTACGATCTACAAAGTTGGTAAAGCTGTCATAGGGCATCTTTATTTGAATCTCAGTCCTTTTTATAAATGGTCCTGAAAGAAAGGTTGCCCCGTCTCTCCTAAATTGCAAAAAGGATCCGATAAAGGCAGGTTTCCACGGATGCTTAATAATGGTAGGCTTTCCTTGTTGGTGGGCTACATCACAGCCATACTGTGCTGCTGCTGCTACTACAGGTCAGTTTTGTGAAAGGTTATTTCACGGCAACGGCATTTCCTCCAATGAGGACTTTCTGGGTTTTACTTGAAGGCGACGAATAACGTTAAAACAATCTGTCTCGCCAAGGGACAAGACCCCCCCCCCCTTCCATCTTTCTTATGTGCTGGAAAGGGAACATTTGGGGACGTTGCAAAACCTTGCTATCTTCTACCGAGCTCCGCAATCGCAGCGAGGAGTTTAAGAAGAGCTTAAAAGCAGAGCTGGACGAAAAGGAGTGGGTGAAAAAAGCGGGGGAGGACGGCGAGGCGCTAGCTAGCTCGCTAGCAGGAGAGCTTGAAGCGGCTTGGCTTCGGTGTTTATTTTTTGCAGGGCTCCGACTGGGGGCGTGTATTTAAATAGAGCCGCGCAGCCAATGCGCGCCGAGGGGTTGGACCATGAGGGCAGCTTGTTTACAACAGATCTTCCCGAGCTGTTCTAACCCGGCCGGCAAGGAGGAAGAAGGCGAGAAGCAAAGCCTGGCGTCGGGAGCACGTGGAGCCGCGAGCGCAAAGACAGGCGGCCAGGCCTCCCCGTCCGCTCCCCCCTGCCGCCCGCCCCGGGAGGAGCTGTCTGCAAGGTGAGGTGATGGGTGCAGCGACGGAGCTGGACAGCCCCTGCCAAAGTCCACCGTGCACTGGCGGGACTGGTAAATAAATGAAGGCAAGATCGTTGCGTGTTCGCTGCAAAAGGTGGCAGGTCTTGCGAAAGCCCCCAGCCGAAGTGGGGGCTGGCTCGGAGCAAAGGTCCAATCTAGTTCCGAACGACGCGTGCAAAGGTGGCTGTCGGAGGGGGGGGGGAGGGGGAGGCCTTTTTTAAGCGTCTGGAAGGCGGCGACTTACTGTTGCTGGTTTTGTATTTCATCGGCCAGAGCGGCTATTGGCAGATATATTGCTTCTGCATATGCAGGATCCATTATTCCATTTACAGTAGTTACTTCATCTGCCTGGAAACGATCCAGCCCTTTTGGATTCCTCTTAGAAGCCAGCGGCCATTGCTTCGTCTGACGACGGAGAGGTCTCCAAATTGCTTAGGCGTTAAGTAAAACAAAAAAGTGCAATTTTGGTTTTGACGATCTGCCTCAATACACATTCTCGGCTTCTAATGTTTTAAGAGAAAAGCTTCCCGGGTTTACTCTCTTCATTTTGCGCAATTTTATAGCTGGCTGACATGTTCAACCGTTTTTCCTCCACCCACCCCCCTTCCAATTACTGTTTGCCTAAATTAAGCTCTTTCCCCCATGAAGAAAAGCAGAATCTCCGCCTTCTCTAAGGGCTCAGCTGCAGGTGCATTTGACCAGCAATCTCTGCAGACAGCGTGTGTATTGGCCATGCTGGCAGAGGAAGATGGTTGTGTAGCCTAACCTTCAGTAGGCACAGAGTTTGCAGGGGCAGTTTTAGCTGTTTCTCAGAGTAAGCAAACTACAGCTACCTAATCATTTATGTATTTCTTTTCTGGATGTTTGTACATTAATGTCTTTGCATGCATTTGTGCCAATTTATATTTATTGACAGCCTCAACTGTGTAGACAGAAAGGCCCATAGCAGCCTTTCTGAATCCTCCAGATAGGTTGGATTGGAATTCCTTGACATTCCAGCTTCTAAAAAGTTTAGGAATTGCAATTCCAATACATCTGGAGGATGCCAGATTGGGAAAGATTGCTTTAGACAGCAAATGGATGGTGGAAAGGGTTTACTTCCAAGTCCAAAGAGGGCAAACAGTGGCCTGCAGAACACATTCAATCCCCAAACCACATTTTGCAGTTATCAAAGCTGTGTCCATCTGTGCCTGTGGATTTCAACAGCATAATGGCCCCAAACCATTTGTGGTGGGAAAAAAACACAGGACTGTTACTCTAAATCCTAAAATAAGCCTGACATACCATACTTTGGAAGACAAACCATCCTTTCCTCCTCAGCTGGGAAAAATGGAGAATTTCTGCTCCACCCAAAGTTGCAGATAACCCTCTGCTCACTTTACGATCTGCCCACTGCAGTTTTTCAATGGTTTATCCTCCACTCCTCAATTTAATGGAGCAGATACACCCAGATCTCATTCTTGTATTTGTGAAATACCTTGCTTCTTGGTGATCATGCTGGATAATGTATCTTGTAACACTAGGTAGGTTATATAGCTGTCAAAGATTTTCACTTACAATTGGCACATGCTTGATACCTTAGAAAAAGATTGGGAGGGCCCTTAGTTTAGACATACTCTTTTTGGCATGTACAGGGGCCCACATTCAAATCCTGATAGCTCCAGTGGAAAGAAAGATCAGATAGTAACTTTTCTCTGGAAAATAGTTGCCAGTGCAAGCTGCTGGTTAATAGTCTGTCCTGGCATAAAGCAGCAACATCAATTTAGGAAAAACTAAGACTTTTTAATGGTGAGAACTATTTTATAACAGTGTAAAATGTCTCAGACCAGCTCATGTGGCCCATTTATGTTTTACCCATGCTTTGAGACCTTGTTTGAAATCAGTGGCAAAATGGCTGCACTTTGGCAGTTCAAATTCAGTTGCTCTTCTACACTGGGAGGGCGAAATCAACAGAATTGGTCTTTCAGAAAACTATAAGACACAGGAAAGCATATAGCCCGGAGCATAGACTTAGCTCTAACTTGAATGAACTATATGCCATATCTGTCTGAAACAATGGAATTGTGACAATTGTCTAAACTTTTTTGGATCTCAAGAAAAATTCCAAGGTTGCTTTAACTAGAAGCTAGTACCGGTATCTGCAAAATATGCCTTCGGTATTGGTGTTTGCTTTCCCCCCAATAATTTTGTTAATCCAAGCTAGTGTTTCAACTTTTTTTAAATCTCCATTTCAAGGAACTTAAGTTTAAGTCTATTGAGGTAAAATTGAATTGATAAACACAACTATGATATATAAAACAGCCCTTGCAAAGGTTATCTGGTTGTCTGATCCAGTTCAGTCTTTTTAAAAAAACAAACTTACTTTTAAATGCAAATGAAAAATTGTTGTTTTTGCCCTGCAGTTAAGAATATGGAATTTTCTTAGAAGACCAAGGAAGGAGCTCTCCAACATTAAACTGATAAATATAAGGTGTCAAAAGTGTCAGCCCCCCCTTTTTTTTTTCAAAGTTTTCTAGGCTCTTTAATTGCTTCCTTGAGTCTCAAGCTACACTCCATCTTCTATTTGCAGTGTAGGTGTGTCTCTTCAAACAAATGATTGCAAACCCCTGGGGCAAACAACTTGTTAATATGTGTGTTAAGAAGGATAACTGCAGTAATGGCAAATTCAGTGGGGAAAATGGCGAACTTTTTTAAAATAAAACTGATTTCCTCTGCAGTGAACATGGCTCCAAATCAATGCTAAGAAGTGGATTTTAAAAACTCACAACAGCCTTATTTGCTTAATACAGCAATTCTATATGTCAATTAATTTTTGAGTCAATTCATTGGACAGGTGACACAGCTTTCTGTATGTCCCCTTTGTACACACAGAAAGGCTACTTTGTGATAGTCTCTGCAACATATTGTTTCCCCTCTGCACACTTTTGCCTTTGCTTCCATTTTTTCCCCGGTCAAATTTCTGTTATGTATGTATGTATGTATGTATATATATATATATATATATATATATTTCCTTCATCTCACCTCTTTAGTTTAGATTATCTTTGTGAATCGAACCTATTTTTTATTTTGTAAGCCACTTTGAAAGGCGTTTGCCTAGGGAGCAAATATCGGCCAAGTCTTTCTGAACCAATGCGTTTTTGCTAAATCCTGCCAGCTGGGAATGATGGGGCTTGCAATCTGACCTAGGCAGGGGACTTCTGGCCTTCCTAGTTCCCAAAGTGTTGTTAAAGCAAAGCGCCACGGCAGTGTCCTGTAGCGTGTGCCCAGTACAGTATCATCCGATCCTCCAAGCTACAGTAGTAATAAAACCTCCCTCGAGTGTGCGAGGAACCAGAAATTCATCTGAGCTAGCGTTTTGTCTACAGCGGCGGTTCGCCACACGCCTCGAGGTTTCCATGCCCGACTGGTGGCACTTGCCCCGTGGATGCTGTCTACCCAGTCAGCTGGCGCCTGCTAGTTTGTGGCCACGCGGGTTGGCGGATGCGTGCAGAATTGCCAAGGCGCTTTCCCCCACCCTCCCCCAAGCCGGCTCCTCTGTGCGGCTCGAGTTGTTTGCGTTCTGGTTTTGCGCGTTTCCTCGACGTGCTGCTATGCCGCCGCCGCCGCCACCACCACCGCAAAGCGAGTACCTCCCTTCCGAGTCGGGACTCCAGGCCGGGGACTGCCTGCAGCCGCGTACGTGAGGCAGCTTGTGCCGGGGACAGAGGAGGGGAGGGGACTGGAGGGGAGGAGAGAAAGGGAGGAGGGAGCTGGAAGGGGAAGGTGAATTTCAAAACAAGCTTCGGAAAGGAAGGAGGGAGCGGAGCTGGCAAGCGGCGGCTGGAGGTAAGCGGAGAAGCGCCGCGGGTGGGGATGCCAA
>JANHFJ010007573.1:64010-74191 GCA_032468195.1 Cerberus rynchops | reverse complement strand
AGCTCCCAGAATTCCTGAGCCAGCTGTGCTCAGGAATTCTGGGAGTTGAAGTCCATGAGTCATGAAAGAGCCAAGGTTCCCGACCCCTGGTTTAATTGTTGATCAATTTTTATTTGATATTTTTCTTCTTTTCACTTATCTTGCTGGCAATCACCCTGGGAAGCAAGTGACTGAAGAGGTACATACAAAAAATATACATTGTGTGAAAGAAGCAATCAATTTTCATTCTTTCATACCATCATAAGCCTGCTGTCTGTGGCATCGTCCCCATCTCTTTTCTTCTAGATCTCCCATTGTGATCAAAGCTGGAAACATACAACTAGCATTTTCCAATCTGGCAATTTCCAGATGTGTTATACTATAATTCCCAGTCTCACTCTAAGACATAACCAATTGAAGAAGCTGCTGGTGATAATCCATTTTCAAGGCTCAATGAAAGGGATGCCATTTCTGTTATCTTTCATTATGATTCTAAAGGTTGTTTTGGTCATGTTTTGTTCTGACTGTTTAACAGAGAAATGCTTTTTTCTTTTTCTTTAGTTTTCCAATAGAAAACAATTTTTTTAAATAATTTGAGAATGTTTGCTGCATGTTCAGGTCACATCTATATCCTTTCTGGATACATAGGTTTCTTCATTAAAATTCTGTACATAAAAGAAATTGTGGTGATTAGAACAGAGGCAAAGTGTGTGTGTGTGTGTGTGTGTGTGTGTTTTAAATAAAGGCACATGTCAATATCATATAAGGGTATATGTGTGGAAATGTGCATGATATATTACTATCAAACTACATATGTCTGAATCATACTATTTTTAAATGGATAATGCATTAATATTATTAGGCAAACAAAACCAAGTAGTGGGAACTCTAATATCTTTGTTGATGGGCATTGTTATTGTATATTATTTGCACACCCCCTACCTCAAATGTTTGCTTGGTGAGAGTAAATAGAGTAGATGCTAAGCTAAATGAATTTTTATCCAGTAAGGCATTTGAAAAAGTTGTGTCATTTCTGGGCATAGAAACTGAACAAGTGAAAATGGAGAAGGTTCTTCTACAAACCTGGGAATTTTCGTGGTAATGGTAGCTGTGAAGATGAACTTGAAGTCATGGAAAAACTGTCTGTTACAAAACTGCTTGTGGTGAATTTCCTAAAAACAATCACAACCAAATTCATGGTTATCACTTACCATTTGCTTAGTGCTTCATATTATCTAATTACAGCCCTCACAACAATCCTTTAAGTCAAAATTATTATCCCTTGTAAGGTGTATTACAGGGATGTACATAAGAGAAAAAATGGCTTGCCAAAGGTTAGTGAGTTCCTCAATATAGGTAAGATCTGAATTTAGTGTATTTGCAGTGTTTATATGAAACATAAATAAAAAACAAGTGAAAGCACCCTCTTCAATTTTTGACCACATGTGCATCTAAACAAGGATAAGACATGTATCTAGGCTGCAAAATTGTGGCAATCTAATAGGGAGGAAAAGATTTTATGGGTTACTCCTTATTGTCTTCTAGAACAGGGGTGAGCAACTATGGTAACTTTACAATCTGTAGACTTCAATTCCTAGAATTCCTGAGCCAATCAGAAAGATCCAGGAAAGTTGAACATAGAAAGTTGCCTTATGTGAGCTTAGAGAACGTACAGCGTATCTGTCTAATCTATAATTTCTACTTTAAACTGCAATTGCAGTAATCCAGAAGTGTAGGGACAATCCCATCATTAATCTCCAGAGATTCTTTTAACTGGAACTTGTTTTCCTGCCAATCAGAAACATTACCCCATTTTGTGGTATCTCTGTGTGATCAATTTCTGATTTAGCAAGCTTATTTGATTCTAAGATGGCAGACAGTGTCACAAGTGAAATCCTGCCACTTTTGTACATGTGATGACGTTGCAGCTTGTACAAGAGGGGTGAGGCTTTGATCATAATACTGTGCGCCCACCATCTTGCTGATGCCAACTTCTTAGAGCTCAGAAAGAGGGACTACACATTAACATTTACACAAGTCTTGAGCTGAGACCTTAGAATATATTTTCACAAAGGCTGCTTTGCTTGCCTGAGCTGAGACTGGAACTTGTCTGAACCTCTTGTGCAGTGAGTAACACTTTCTTTCTGAGTTTCAGGGAACAGTCTCCAACGAAAGTAATATTTAGGGTTAAGGTAAATAAAAATAATTACGTTACTGTCGATCCCCCCTGCATGCATTTTGGAATATTGTGCTCTTCTTGATTACTTATGACTGTAATTGAGCCTGGAATTATGGTTGTAAATTATTCCAGTTGTTAAGTGACCATGCTTGTTTCTAAGAACTTTTTAGGGAGCAGTAATTAAGCAAATGTCATAGTTGTTAAGTGAACCTGTTCTCCACAATGGGTGATTATTTTTTTTGTCAAAAACCAGTTGCTCAAATAATTATCAGTTTCTGGCAAAAAATGTCATAAATCGTGATCCATAGCTGTAAATAGTTGTAAATGCAGGCCACTTGCTTAGTGCCCAAAACGTAGTCTCTTGACCGGAGTTGGGAGGGGAGAATCAGAAGAACTTCAAATCCAGTTTGTAAATACCATATAACTTCAAATCATTTATTTGTAAATTGAGGACTACCTATGCTGATTTATCCCATGTTTTCCTTATAGCAAGCCACTCCCATTTAAGAGTCCCTATCTGCAATGGGCAGTTAAGAATACAGGTTAGGTAACCTTACAGGTTTATTACAGGTTTTCCAACAAGATGATGTTTGTGAAGTGCTATACAAATGCTACATTTTTATGTGGGACTTGCCACTGATTTTGAAATCCAGGTATTGCAGGTATTTTTTCAATGAAAAAAAATTCTCATTCTCCCAGTGTTGCTTTTTAAATGCAAAGAACAGAAGCTTGCTAATAGATGTTTTCACCAAATGGATAAGACTATGGCTATTGTACTGAACATAAGAGTGGAAATGAATGACCTTTATGAATTTGTTAGGATTTTTTAAAATTCTACACTAAAATAACAGATTCAAATTTAATTGCACTAAAGTTCAGGTATGTAATTTAATCTCCTATAAGGCATTCATGTTAGACTGCAGTCTCTTTATTGATTACTGCTTTAGTACCATGTTGGTTTGTTTGTTTTAAATGTTCTATAGGGCAGTCTTAATTAAGTTTGCTTAATAATCCTGGTCTTCTTAGTACACCTTAGTTTAATATTTCCTTAGTACAGTATTCTTCAAATATTCATATCAATATGAAAATGAATATTCAATTTCACTGCACACATGTTGTGCATTGACAATAAAGATTTGAATTGAACTGATCTTCTCCAGATTTATTGGAATTACAGTTCCCATGCTTCCCAGCCAGAATGAAGCACATGAAGTCAGCAAACTTTGTTTTTAAGAAGTCCAGTTTCTCATGTTTAAAAAAAAATGTGGATTTTTAAACATTTATGTAAAATTACATTCCCTCTACCACAAAGAAAACTAAAATGATATAGCGTCCTTCTCTCCTACTCTGCAAAAAAATCCTGCCTCTTTAAAGTAACTGCATCCTTATCAGCCATATATGCATTCAGAGATATCTTCCAGCTATCAACATCAGCCAGGAAAAAAAAGTCCAACTTATATTGGAGGGGAAATGGTATTTTCTCCCTTTTTGTTATAGCAACCAACAATCTTAAATTGATTTAATAAATGGGAGAAGAGACTGCTGGCATCTACAGTTACTAGCTCTGTCTGAACCGGTCAATTTTATTTACCAATGGTTTTTTTTTTTACAAATTTGTCCAAATGAATTATTGGTAACCCACCTGCAGGGTTGAAAACAATTATAGCTTAGATACAGATTTTTGGTACTCTAATAAATAAAATCTGCTTCCCACGAAGTTTTGCTTAGTAAATTGCAATGAACATGCTTTCTGTTGGTCTAGAAAAAAATACTGTATTTTTCACTCTATAAGATTATAAGACCATAAGATGCACCTAGGTTTAGAGGATGAAAACAAGAAAAAAATATTGCTTCTGAGGGCAGGAGATGGAGTCTGAGGGGACCACAGATAGGTGTCCTCTCATGTGCCAGCTCTGCCTGTTGACTCCCACACTGCGGAAAAGAGACAGAAGAGGTATGCAATGACAAAGACAGAAGAGTTACAGTTCAGCACTGTAAAAAGACTCCGCCACCCTGGCCTGGCTGCTATTCACTCCATAAGACACACAGACATTTCCATCCACTTTTTTGGAGAGGGGCGGGAGTGCGTCTTATGGAGTGAAAAATATGGTACTATCTGGACAACATTGAGAGAAATAAAAGAAAAGGACATTAGCAAATAAATGGATGGACAGTGATCCATCACTGGAATGTCCTTGGCAGAGTTATAGATTATTGCTTGGACAGATCAAGTTGATGGCCCATACAGTCTCCAGAGATACAACATAATGTAACTCAATGGTATTTTACTAACTGTCTTTCAGTACCTTGGACAAGTCTACCAAGCTGAATTATAGTACTCATATTCCCATGCATACCCATTTTTACATAGCCATTCAAATGAGATCAGCATGGAACCAATATTTCTAAGTAGCCATTACTTTCTTCCCATTTCATCACCCTCAGATTCTCACATACTTTCTGGAGTGGATACATGCAGCAAGAAAAGACAAACATGGGAACTTCAATGTTTCAATAGAAGAAAATATATGTACGGTAGCTCAGAGTTGACCTCTGGAGTCCTTGATGCTCTCTGAGCTTATGCTGCACTGAAAATGTTACCTACTCAGGTAATGAAATGTCTGCATACGAATAAAGAATCTTAGAGAACACCAAGGACTCAACATTCAAAGTTTGTAGGATGAAACAATCCTATTCAGGTAGAATGCCTTCTGTGATTTTATTCCCAACTCCAAACAGACACCCTGCATGTTTAGTCACTGAACATGTTCATACCTCAAGAGTCTGTTCAGTGATTTCCTCTCTTTTAAAAAGATTATTGCTTCCTCTTTTCTATACTACTATGGTGCTTCTATACCAGGACCCAAATCCAGAAGGTATTTTTGGTGTACGGAATAATAATTTATATAACACCCCTGAGTAATTAGTGTTTGAGACATATTATCTTGTTATCCTTTCAACATCCCTGTAAAGTAGATTATTCTCACTCTTCTCATGCTGAGTCTAAGTGGCTTTCCTAAAACCATCTGCATAGATCAAAGCTTAGCTAGCAATTGAACTGAGAACCTTTAAAATCATTGTTTAACCAGCCCCTGACACTTCTGTTCAAAACCACCAGTTAAACAGTATTTGTGGGATAGTTGTGAAATATGACTCTATCAGGTCTTCCTCTACTCAAAGAGCTCTGAAATTCAATTGATAGTGAAGTTTTGAGTGGATTTTTAATTGATGAGTAACCAGGTAGAGATAATCTTTGGTGCCTCTCATCTGAGCCTAATGATTGTGTTCACATAACAAATCTAATCAGATCAAACAAAGATTAAACCTACTAAAACATTTGCAAATTCTAGTTATTATCAAACTAGTCTAACATGTTTTTTGTGACTTAGCATATTGTGGAAACTGAGTCAATTAGTTAATATTCAGTTCAATGTATCATGCAAAACTAAAAATTAATCAGAATTACTTCAGTAATGCAGCTATGGAATAATAAATTTCTCCCTATCATTTGGCAGTAAGATGAATATTTTTATATGGAGAAATCTGGTTGCCTATGTTGTTCTAATATCCAGACAGAGAATTTTGACTTTTTTTCTCCTTCCTGGACTATCAAAATACTAACAAAGAATAGTAAGATCTTCTTCACTACAGGATTTGGCAGGGTGATCCATATGACCAATTTACCAAATGGCTACAGATGCTTCCTTTCTTCTCCAGGCTTACCTGGAAGGTTTTGCAGTTGCACTCTTATAGGTCTCAAAGCTCTCTGATTTCAGAAAATCCTTCTTTTCATGATAAGTCAGTTTAGGTTTCTCCTGAAGCTTTTGCCGCTCATCCTCAGTATATTCTTCGTCAGGAAAAACCGAGCTCTGATGAGACATTTTTGTGGTCTCTGGCAAGTGCACTTTTGATTTTTGCTCTGGTTCCTTCTGTTTTTCCTCTTGCACCTTTGAAAATGCAGAATCTTTAACATCTTGATGGAATTCTTCCTGGAATCCTTCTTGGAATGTTTTTGGGAATTCTTCTTGGAATCCTTTTGAGACTCCTTCTTGGACTCCTTCCTGGAATCCTTCTTGGAATGTTTTTGAGAATCCTTCTTGGAATGTTTTGGGGAATCCTTCTTGCAATTCCTTTGAGAATCTTTCTTGCAATTCCTTTGGGAATCCTTCTTGCAATTCCTCTGGGAACCCTCCTTGCAATCCTTCTTGCAATCCTTCTGGGAATCCTTCTTGAAATTGCTTTGGGAATTCTTCTTGCAATCCTTTTTGGTATTCTTCCTGGAGCCCTTCCTGAAAATCAAGGAAGTACCGGTAAATAAGAAATAAAAAGATAGTTACATCTACCAGAAAAACCTCGAGTGATCTACATTGCTAGAGATTTGCTAACCTGCCTACCCTAGTAAGCCTTAAGAAAAGCATCCTAGCTGGAATTTTCTTGGAGGAATCTAATAATGAATTCCACACACTTAGTAAACACTCCTAATGGAGTGTGAATATTATCTGAGGTATGTTATAGTGCCAGCCTTCCCAGAGGCACTTACAAGACTGTGGTTCCAGCAACTGGCATCAACAAGTAGAGAAGGCCAATTTCTTAATATCCCATATAAGATGTGCTTCTGCCTTGCTACAAGGAAATTAGAAAATTTTATCTACTATTTATTGTACTGCCTTGTTTTCACTTAAGCAAGTGGAAAATGTCTGGAGCCTCTCCTTATATGAAAATCAGCATTATTTAATAAAATTGAATGTCTAATAAATTTAGACAAGGCAATACTATGGAAATTAGCAAGCTTTGCACATGCTGCTCTAAACAGAAATATTTTTTTATCAAAAATTCCTGATTTTTTTCTGATATTTTACTTGGGTGAAAAAATAAAATTCTGAAGAGATTGTGGCCAATACATTTGGAGGATCATTAAGCATATCAACACAGAAGAAAGGAGATTTGACAGTGAGCAAACTGTTGTGCAATATCTTTGATTTCATGTGCTAGGAAAAAAAATGCCTAGGATTATCCAGTGCAGATAACAGCCCTATATAGAAAAGGAGATGCCAGATGTTCATGTTTGTTTTAGAAAAGGCCAAAAATATGAAATATTACAGCTGATGCATGCTGGGATATGGAGGAATCACCCAGCATTACAAAAGTGCAAGGAATACCAAAGCAAAGTCAGTATATGCTTCATCAATTGTAAAAAGGCCTTTGATTGTGTTAGCCATGTCAAACTTTGAAAAATGCTTAGAAAAATAGGAGTCCCAGAACATCTTGTTCTCCTCATGTGAATTCATGACATAGATCATGAATCCAAGCATGGATTGACAATGGAGAAACAGACTGACTCCATCCTGACAAAGGAGTGACACAATATACTATCCACTTATTCAACTTATTAACTTATATGCATTTACTTATTCAACTTATATGCAGAGTATATATTGAGGGAAGCTGGATAGGAAGAAGCATGGCTTTAAAATTGCAGGAAAAATAATCAACAACTCTCACTGGGTTGATTAATCTGTTCTGATAGATACAAATGCAAATCATCTGCAAGCTTTAATAATGGAAATCAAAATGTACAGTGGAAAAATGTGAAAAAGACCAGTCTAGTACAGCTAATCTTGAAGATAGTGAAGTGGTAGATACTTTTGGCCTTTTATGTAAATAGCAAAGGAATTGGCAAAAAATCAAGAAGTACATGGCAGAATAGCATTTGGTAGAGTAGTTAAGAAACAGTCAGAAAATATTGATAGTTTTGAAGTTTAGTGTTGGAAAAGACTCCTGAGAATGCCATATAAACAAATGGATCATTGAACAAACCAACCCAGAGTTCTCACTTGAGGCACAAATGACCAAACTCAAATATTAGGTACTTTATAAACACCATATGAAGATGTGATATAGCTCTTTGGAGGAGTCTAAAATGCTGGGAAAGGTGGAAAGAAAAAGGAGAAGAAGAGAATGACCAGCAGCAAAGTAGTGGACTCATTTACAACAATGATGAGTGTACTGTTGTAGAACTGAAAAACCAGGTTGCAGATAGAGACATATTCTTTAGGAGAAAATTTATTTGTGTGATTGCTAAAAGTTAGCTCTAGTTTGATGGCACAACTCTACCCCCTGCTCTACTAATACAAGAAAATGGAAGAGGGCTTTGCTACCATATATATGCATATACCTCATTTGAAAGTAAATAATTGTTAGAATTCTTGTGTTGTAACTTTCAACTTTCTTCTAATAAATATTACCAATCAGAATGCCGAAATACTTCCTTGGCTCAGTTGTGCCCTGTCTGGATTGATAGAAGGAAAGAATGACAGATCAACTGGACATTATTCTTTCTACAGAAAGGGCTTTCTTCTAGCCCACACCCACACAATACTGCAACATTACAACCTCATTGGAGCTATGATTAAATTGCTTTAATTTTAGTTGGAACATTTTTAAGACAGCTTTCTAAATTATTTTAATGGTTTTATTGATCCATTTTTAATTCCTGGTTTTCTCATTTTAAAATGTAATTTAAAAGATTTGAGTATTTTTAAATGGAGTAACTTTTAATGAAATTTTTCAAAATTAAATGAATTTTAAATAGTTTGTTGAATTGCTTTCCAATAATTCAGATAGATAGAGAGAATTTTTAAGATTCTTCTGCTGTAAATATTGTGAACTAAATTCAGGCTTTTGTTTAATTCTTGACCCAGTTTTAAGACATCATCCCACCATATTTCCATAGCCAATAAAAGATAATATTTTTATCTCAGGGTTTAATCTAACACAGGGGTTGCAAGCCAGTGACTTCTGTGCCAGTCCCAAGCCCAGACAAATAGAGAGGGTTGTGTCAGGAAGGGTATTGGTGGCAATGGTCAAACAGAAAGCATATGATGAGTTGTATGCCAGGTTAGAAACAAGAGAAAGTGAGAAGGACTTGTACAGATTAGTGAGACAGAGAGATAGAGATGGGAAGGATATGCAACAGATAAGGGTGATTAAAGACAGAGATGGAAAGGTGCTAACAAGTGAGGAGAGTGTGCAGAGAAGATGGAAGGAGTAGTTTGAGGAACTGATGAATGAGGAAAATGAGAGGGAAAGAAAGAGGGGAAATTTGAAGCCTATTCACTAGAACCAGTAGTAAATTTTCTAAGAAGTTTGGAGAACCGGTTGTTAGACGAAATCTCCTTTCCCCCCACTTTACAGGGTTAATCCACCCAGCCATGCCCACAGAACTGGTAGTAAAAAAATTCCACCACTGCCTGAAGCCCACCCATTTCTTAAGTTGTCTTTGGATCCAGATTTAGTGGCTTCTGTCTCTCTACCACAGAACTTCTCAGCTGGGGTTCTGTAGAAACCTAGGCTTCCACAAGAAATCACCAGAGATTCCCTGGAAGACCATGATTTATTCAAAACATTATTTCAGATCCAGGTAACTTGCTCTTGCAATCATGAACAGAGAACAAACAAAAAGTTACAACTGTGCTTGCCTGAATCCATTTTTAATTTTTAACATATGATAGGCAGATGTTGATAACAGGTGAATGCTATATATTGCAGTAAAGAATATACTGAAGAAAGGGAGGGGAAAGTGAATTTTTCAAGAGATTATTCAACTCATCCAAACTTAAATCTGTGACATCAATCTCTCTCTCATATTTTCCCCTCAATTTCCTATAGTTATTTTATTCCATTATCTTAAATAAATTTTATGCATGTTTATTCAATCATGTTTGAGGGTACAAAGTAGTAATTTCTGAAGAGCAGGTGCTCATGAAAACAGGATGATTCTAGAATGGACAGTACCAATAAGTTTCATAATGATAATGTTAATGAATAATTTAAACCTTCTCAGGAATTTCCTGCAGTCATACTCAGCAGATTTAAAAAAGGTCCATTATGAAAATTATTAATGAGTTTTACAACTCACTGTAAACTGGTAATCCCAGTTATCCTATTCTGTTGTGTCCCATCTATATCAAAGAATTTACAAATGCAGCAATGACTCTAGCAAAGGATAAGACACTTAAATTAC
>JANHFJ010007568.1:0-10208 GCA_032468195.1 Cerberus rynchops | reverse complement strand
TGTATTTATTTCTGTTTTCCTATTTTGTTGTTTTATTGTAAGTTGTCTAGAATCTGTTGGTGGATGTGGTAGTTTATTAATAACTATTAATTAATGGTATACAAAGGTTTCCAACTATATTGATATAGATTATAGAACAGATCCACAGCCAAAAATAGTACTATATTGAATAATATAAATTAAGACATGATTAAAGCATGTGCAATGGTAACAACATTTGTCTTTTCCAAGAAGCTGCTCACTTAATGCATTAATTAAAACTATGGCAGAGGTGATAATCAAGTAACAAGGTTTAATTACAATTCAATATTGCAAGAGTTTTTCAGTGAAAACTTAAAATGTGCAACCTTAAAATGCGTTTGGAAAGAATAGCAATAGCAATAGCATTTAAATTTATATACCACTTCACAGTGCTTTATAGCCCTTTTTAAGTAGTTTACAATATCAGCATATTACCCCCAACAATCTGGATTCTCATTTTACTGACCTCAGAAGGATTGAAGGCTGAATCAACCTTGAGCCAATCAGGATTGAACTCCTGGAAGTTGGCAGAATTAGGCTGCAATATGTGTTTTACATTGACTATTAAATAATAATGAGAGCCGTAGGATCTGCTTCCACTCTGAAGTACTTGGACTTGAATGTGTTAGTCGGTTGGAATAAAAGTGAAGGATTTATTATTAAAATCACAGAATATAGCGAAGGAAAAATCAAAATTGGAATAATAATATTTATGTTAAATGAACTACTTTTATTTTTTCCCATTTTTATTTTTAATTGTAGGAACAGATTAATAAAAGAAAGCACAAATTAGTTTAGGATTCCAGAGCTAGTTTGGAATAGTTAAAAAAAGCAACATGATGAGCAATTCACATGAGAATTACTTTAATTATTTAATACATTCTGCTTAATTGAAAATACTTGATGTTTTGTTCAGATTTGTTACTGTTCTTTCACAGTTTGCCTTTAATAATGTATCATGGCTGTTTCCTTGTGGGGTTCATTACATTAGCACCCTAGTACCTGGGACAATTTATCCAATCCTAACAGATGGCAAAAGAGAACATAGGATATGGTGT
The DNA here is from genome assembly GCA_032468195.1 of Cerberus rynchops. Taxonomy (NCBI): domain Eukaryota; kingdom Metazoa; phylum Chordata; class Lepidosauria; order Squamata; family Homalopsidae; genus Cerberus; species Cerberus rynchops. The sequence goes on along the minus strand of JANHFJ010007568.1, from coordinate 9,129 downwards.
GCTTCTCTGCCTTTTTGCCATTACACTATTTCTGATTCTACTCCATTTGTAGCACTCTGATGGGAAAAAAGGCATCAGGAAATCAAATCCACCACTATACTTCTACTCTTTACTTGTCACAAAAGCAGTATATCTAATGTCTAGCAAAATTATAGGATTTAAGTCAAAATCCACAGCCTCTTAGCCCTAAGCGTACATTTCTACTTCCTGATAACTATAAGTAGGATTGTTGTTTCGTGCCCTTGCTGGAAGTGCAGAATACATACCAAAATGGGTTGACCTATAAATGTTCATTAAGACAAGAAGTCTGAAAAGAAGTCATTTTTGCAAGTTAGATGATGAGGATGAGGAGAAGGAGAATGTTTTGAAGGGACTTGTTTTTTACCTGATTAACCATATTTGAATTCATCTGTAGCCAGTCTTGTTTTGGTTTTTTTTTTTTCTTTTTAGCCTGTGGGATATTGAGGTTCAGCTTGGCTTGGCAGCAACAAATGTACATTGCTTTTACCCATGGCTAAAAGATTTTGGAGTTGTGTACATGAAAGAACATTATTTGTCTTGTCACATTGATTTCTAAGAAATGTGCTTACTTTTATAGTGTTACAATCTATGAAAACAAGGATTTGTACATCACCCTAGAGAAATATAGTTCTGGTATACTTGAGAAGTAAACCAGATCTACTAACAAAGAAATCATACTGGAAAGTAACTGGTATCTAAGCTCAGAATTCGAAAATGGATCTGCATGAAGAGAGAAACGTAAGCTCTTCCTAACCATTCTCCGTTATCAGAAATTAAGATTTTATCCTTTGTTAATTGCAATTTTTAACACAAAATTCCAATTTTGTATTACAGAGTTTTGTTACAAATATTGTTTTGGTTATTTTCTGATATTTTAAATGCACTACATTTATAATGACTGTTAACTAACTTTCTGGAGTTGGGGAGAGATGTCTGTGAGTCAGTGTTGACTAGGGTGACCAAACGTCCTCTTTTTCCCAGACAGGCCCTCTTTTTACGTCCAGTCGGGGGCATCCGGGCGGGTTTTATAAATTTATAAAATTTACCTGGACGCCCGGGACTGGACGTAAAAAGTGGACATGAAAGCAGCTCCGGCAAGATGAGCATGCGCTCCATCACACTTAGAAATCCCGCGATGGAGCGCATGCTCGTCTTCTAGCTTTTCCCTATCACCAGCACCTGGGCGGCGGGAGAAGAGCTGCTGCGGAGCTGCGCCGCCACCCCCCGCTGCCCCCCCGCCGCATAATTTGTAAGCGTCCTCTTTTTTTAAAATGAAAATATGGTCATCCTAGTGTTGACTCCTGGCAACTTCCTGCACAAGTATTTTTTTTACAAGATTTCAGAAGTGGCTTGCCACTGCCTCCTTCCGAAGACTCAAGAGAAAAGAACTGCCCTATGTGTCATCCAGTTGGCTTTGTGCTGGTAGGACTATAACTTACAATCTCCCAGTGTCTAGCCTGGTGTATTTACCATTACACAAAATCAGCTTTTAGAATAGTAAGTTAGAAAACAGTACTCAAAACGATATTAGTTTAAAATGCTCATTTACTAAGAAGCCTAGCAGAACAAATTACTGCAAGAATTTCATTAAGTGCAATAGCAGCAGTTATATTAAGGCAAAATATGTTCAAAGAAATAATAGCTAAATGTGCAAGATGTATAATATAACGTGTGTAAGATGTATAGCATAATAAACAAAGTTAATATTTTTAGTTAATATTTAATATTTAAAGTAATTACCTAATGGATGTGGTATAATTTTAATATAATCTTTATAATATTAGTTGAAATTTTTATTTGTTTTCAATTACTTTATGACCTGGTCCATGATTATAGTATCCTTTCACTGTTTATATTTTATATGCAGGATATTTTGCTTTGTATGCACAAGTTGCCTGCACTTTATAAAGCCTAGGCAACAAGAAAGGCTTTTCATGGTATGAATCATACGCTGAGCAATCCTCATGTGATGCAGGTTTCAACTTATCTTTTCTGAACTAAGAGAACTAATAAATGGAAAGAAACAAAGCCACGTCATCTCTTTAGGTCTCTAAATTCAAAATATCAAAATGAAAAAGCTAATACTAGTAGTGCTGCAGAATGACTTTTCCTTTGACATTGCATTTAGAAAGCATATATATGAGTTTGCTAAATTAGTACTCTTTGGATTTACTGGGACTACGACTCCCAGAATTCCTGGATAGCATGGCTAGATACCACACTATAGTTAATTCAATTGTTCCATATCCATTTATATAAAAATAAAATATAAAGAACACAATAAATATTATTACATTTTCTGCCAGTGCAAATGGTATTGTATAGATACTCTGTGCAGCAATCTTATCTCACAATAGCTTGGACTGAAGAAGAACTCTATATCAAGGTTGTTTTCTTCATCGGGATCATGAAAAGGTTGAAAAGGTTCTTAAGTATCATTACTTTGACCAAGTTACAAAATAATTTATTTTTGTTTCATAGGATTTTAAAATGAGTGATGCTGATCCTAAGGAAGTATCATCCAGTAGTAACTCTGCAATTTGCTGAACAAATAGACTAAACCTTATTTTTCATTGGAAAACGTCTGAACTGTAGTTGGTGAAAAAAATGAATGGGTGTTCCAACATAACTAAGTGGAGAAAAGAAGACAATAGTCTCTGAGAGCAAAGTATGGGGGCAGAAATCTTAAAAATTATTTACCTAAGGGGCAAGTCCAATATGCTGCCATCCCTGTATACTGTTGAGCCAAAACTCTTACTTTGGGTCCAAGAAAGAATAGTCTTAATATATTGAAATCCATGACTGTCTTGATATTAACAGGGTTTTGGTCATCCCCGTGAGATAAGATACAGAAATACAAAGAGTACTGCTAGTTCTGGCCTAATATTTGCTGGCTTTTGTTCAAGGTTATTAGTTACAATGAAGCAGTTTAAGGATTGGCCTGAAGCAACTGTCAGGCTTTTTAGTGTTCCTGGAATATTATTTTCTTAAAGAGCTATTTTCTTTCTATGCAATTTTGGATGATCCTGAGTTATGGATAGCTTGCTGGAACAGTTGTAGGTCAATTCCTTAGAACCACTATATTTCGCAGAGCAGAGCCTCTGCTTCTGGAGCCTTCAGTCTTTGTGGGAAGTTTTTTGCCTAAGTATCTCAAAGGTTTATGCCTAAAAACTCAAAATACAGTATGTTAAAATATTTTTGGCTAGTTGGCAACCTCACAACTTGTAATTATACACTGGTAGAAACAAAAAGTATACTATCCATTTATTTGTCCCTCTTTGGGTGGGAGTAGGTTGATTACAAAGTGTGGACAATTTGCCTGCTATAGGAACAATGCCATACATTGATAGAGTTAAAAAAATATAGAAATATTACTTCATTCTCTATCCTTTTAGGATGGATTACATACAGCAATTCTACCTATTTGTGACTCCCAGAATGATTCTCAGAGTGCTATAAATACCATATAGATTAGAGGTGAAATTCAGCAGGTTCTAGCTTATTCGCTAGAACAGGTAGTAAATTTTCTAAGCAGTTCACACAGCCAGTTGTTAGAAGAAATCTCCTTCTGTGTTTTTCCACTTTAAAGGGTTAATCCTGTAAAGAAGGTAGGAAAAAACATTCTGGTGTTGTTTCTAGCCTAATCTTTACTGTCCTGCTTACAGAAACTGCCCACCCAGTCACATGTCCCCCCCAGCCACGCCTATCAAGCCATGCCCACAGAACTAGCAGTGAAAAAAATTGAATTCCACCGATACAGATCATATACAGCAAAACAGCCAATTTTCTGCAGTGTGATTTTTAGCATTGTTTTTAGCTTAAAGGAATCCTATGTGTGAAGAAATCATTCACTTCTATCTTTAAATCCCCTTAACCATCCTCATACAAAAGTCAATATTTTTACTATCCAGTTACAATTTTGTATTCCTCAGCATGACAAAAAAAAGTGGTTGGTCATCTGTACATTAAATACAGCAAAGATGCATTGCTGTTATGAAGCAGGACAAGACTTTGTAATTTCCAGATTTACCTTTAGATGGTTTAGATGGAGATTATGCCAATAATCTCAATGCATAATTTTTGGATTATACAACATATAATATGCATCCATCCTCGTTGAGTTCTGTTATATTGCCACATAATGAGGTGGCAATGTTTCTGAGAGGCATGAATTAAACATGCTGGAAATATATTACAAGAGTGTACATTTCTAGTAGGATCACCGTGAGTCATAAAGCAAGCAGGCCTGTATATTGAAAAGGAATTATATAGAAAGGTGCTGGAAGTAGATGACCAATGACCAGGAAAAAGGCATTTTTCATACTATATGGAAGAAGTCAATGTAAGCTACACCTGTATTTTACCATGGAAAACACATGGATACATAAAATAGAAATTGTTAATGTAAAGATGCCAGATGAGGTGAAATTGTACAGAATATTCTATAGAGAAAAAGCTGGGGATTTTCAGAGTACTAATGGTGTTAATGATGCAGTAGATTATACTTTTTTAGATACCTAATTGCTGATGTTCCTTACCATATAGGAAAAGAAAAACTGGTTGCAAAGATGCAAATATAGTAGAAATATGGCATTTAAGTAGCATGAACATGAAAAAATTTGTGAGAGTAAATGATAAAATAAATTGACTACAGATTGACATCTTGGGCATCAATGAATTGAAATGGATTGGAACTGGACATGACAGTTATTCATGTTTACAATCCAACCACTGATGCAGAATAAGGAGAAGTTGATGAGTTTCATGAGCAAGTTCAATCTGACAAAGTGTACAAGTAAGATGTGCTGCTAGTTTGAGACTGAAATGCCAAAAATAGTAAAAGCAAAAATGTAGTTGGCCTTGCCTAGGAAACAAAAATATAGTAAGAGAACGAAGTTTTAGTTTTTGCCAATTCAATCACTTCTTCATTTCTATATATTTTTCAAACAAACAAATGATGCCTATATGCATATCATCAGATGAAGCACATAAAAATCATATTGACTGTATTAATAGATCAAGATAGAATAAACACATTGCTCATGTGCAAATTTGAGGTTAAATTAAAGTAGAAGTATACATAATATGATATTGAAAATATAATAATTATTTTCCAGAAGAACATCTGAATATTAACCAATCTTCAATTTCATCTCCTTGCAGTATTTGTTAAATTGCTTAGCACTGAGTTTTAACCCAAAACCATGCAGTTCATCTTCACCTGGTGCTGACCAGTTCTTGATCTTCATTGCCCATTTCTCCACCATTTTTGCTCTTATTGCAAGTTCTTATAACTTCTTTTTCTCCTTCTCTACCTTCTTTATCCTTACTGAATTCTTGTTGTATTTGTATTTCTTCGGATTGTCCAACAACTATGCCCAGAACTGAATTATTTCTTCTTTGTAAAATGTTGGCTGGTTCATTGCTGAGTTTCCATTGATGGCAAAAACATTTGTGATTTGACTGAAATTGGAGATTCTACTTATAGTATGCAATTGGAAATTCATATATGCAGATTTTCTTGGCTATGGTTGTTATTTGCTATTTTATTATCTCCAGTGCTACCTTTACTTTGTCTTTACTTTGTCTTCTTGTTCTTCAATTTCTTTTCCTTCATCTCTTCTAGCTTACTTGCATCTGATATTATCACACTGATCTTGTTTTTCCAATCTGGTCTTCCATTTTGGTGATGTGCTGTTTGGTTGTTTTCTTGTTTGTTGATTTTGCATGCAGCTGCATTTTGCACCAGCTGAAGCTTTCAAAGTTTTCAATCCTAGATAGAGTGTGTTGCACTAACTGAATTGAGAGATGATATGAGTAATTAAGCAGGTTTTCCCAGCCCTTGAATACAGGATGTATCTAGAGAAATATAAACAGAGCCAGAACAAGAAATTGAAGGTACTCAGAAGTCCTAAAACCAAAAGCAACTTGATCTTACCAGGGTTGAGCTGAAGCCTATTGTTCCCCACCTAGACACCCACACTTTTCATGCATTGAAACAGAATCTCCACATCATTGCTCAAACCACCATTATTAAGACCTTTAAGGTTCTTTTTAGGAAGAGGGCTTGTTATTTCTCTTTTTCTTTTTTCCTTTTAATTTTATGGTTTGCTTTTTGGGCGTATTATTTAAGTTTGTTATTGTTGTCTATTTTTATATTTTGACTATATTTTATAATTTTCTAAAAATTTAACAATATTTGGTGGAAAAAGTTATGAGTATTGATACTTTTGAACTTTAGTGCTGAAGAAAACCCTAGAGAAAAACACGGGTAGCCATGAGAATAAACAAATGGATCACAGAACAAATTAAACTAGAATTTGATTTGAAACACAAATCACTAGGCTCAGTATCATATGTTGGACACATTATGTGAAGATCCAGCTCCGCTAAAGAATCTTTATTGCTGGGAAAATTTGAAGCAAAGAGAAGGATCCAGAAAGAGGATAGGTTTAATTACAACAACAATGAATCAACCGAAGAGACCTAAAAGTCTGTTGAAAACAGATCATCTTTACTGAAACAATCTATGAAAGAATCCTGTAACTCCATGGCACCTAATCAACCAATCATATACTATTTTAATGAGCATTTTTGAAACATGATATAATCAGCAAAGTTACCTTTGTGCCCCTATACTGCATCTCCGAGGTTAAAATGACACAGGCATATTCATTCATTTACTGATTTTAAGGCAAGTTAAACAGAATACAATATGTTTTCATCAGTTTCCAATGGCTATTGGGAAATATATTTTAGAGTACATTGCCTTTTCACTCTACTTTCTCATTGTCGAAATTTGGTGGCTGAAACCATGCCATTACACCAGTTTCCAGTAAGTATGACAAATGTCTCTAATTAAGCTAATTTAAAATAACAGCTTTATGCAAAACATATGTGAAACCAAATGTGTTTTTAAATTAATTTTCTATTGCTCTTTTGTGCAAATGAGAATTTCAATCAGTGCAAATATGATTCAAGGAAATTAAAATGCTTAGGGCTTGCTACTTTTAACAAAATAAACAATATGGATGCATAAGGCAGGAACAGCAATAAAATGTGCTATTAATTTACCGTCACAACTATTTTAATACTTTAGAACTAATTTGGAAATGGGAGGTCAGCCAGTTAATATATAAACCTTTTAGTCCACTACTTGAAAATGAAAAGTTCAAAATGGTGATGATGCATCCTTAATATAGTTTTCATGTTATGAACTTTACATGACTTTATAGATGTCTTAAATTTGCTTTGCAAGCACTTACAAAGCAAATATGTTTACATTTATTTATTTTTAATTCCTTAAGGAAGGTACCTCTGTATCTTTATCTTTTGACCTTACTCTAAATTTGAATTGAATTCATTTGCACATCCAAATAAAGTTTGTAAGTGAAATTATAGTTAATATTTATAATAGAAAAAGTATTTTACAGGCAATCTTAATGGACCTTAATGGGAGGAAGAGAAAGAGGCTGATGGAGTTTTGTGATGGATCAATTACTAAGCCTGGACCCTTGTTAGTTTACTTCATCAAGGCAAACTTGAGAGGGAACATAAAGGTCTTTTTTTCCTTTTAATGATCCTGTAAATCCTTGCATCAGGGTGGAGTCGGGGTGACTGATTGGAGCTGAGCATTTTCTGGATGGATGCCTTTCCTGATGCCTATGCAGAGTCCACAGCATTTACTCTTTGTAGCCTGATAGAAAAATATAGGATCGAAATCACAGCTCCTGATTATGAGGCAAAAGCTCTGCCTCTAGATTACCACACCACTCAGAGAACATAAAGGCCATAAGCTACTATAAACCTGGAACATCTTCCTTACTAAGTGTATAAAGGGTATAATCTTCTCTTCACTTAAAATATTTATATTTAAATGAATATATCTGCAAAAACTGATGGATGTGGAAGAGGCATACAAAATTGTTCCAGAATTATGTACAGAACAATTCTCCCCACAAAAGCAGTTTCTAGTGGGGTCTCAACAAATGGAGAGTTTTGTGGAATCTAGTCAACAATATAGAACCTTTAGTCCTCCAAATGTTGGTAAATTCCAGTTTCCATTATACTTTAAGATAGCATGACCAAAGACAGACAAAGACTGTGGCCCAATTATTTCTGATGGGCAACAGGTCTATTTGTTTTAAAAATTTGTTTTGTTTTAAAAGTCTTATATAGCAAGCCATGTTATGTTCCATAACCCTAAGATGGCTTACAAACTAAGAGACAGTAAAAATCATAACAATCATCACAAAAACTCTTGGCCCATCCAAATCCAATCCAAATGGATACACACACTATGCATCCACAAATAATTTTATTGTACTCTAGCCTCACTCCACTCTAATGTTTGTGAGAAAAATCCAGGTCTTCAATGTTTTTCATAAGCCCAATAGGGAAGTAGAGCCACCTTGGTACTGCAGTTATCTGGTAAGAAACTGAGAGACTGTGAATCTAGTCCCATTTTAGGAGCCCTAGTGGCACAATGGTTAGACTGTAATATTAACTATGTCCACAATCTATGTTCAATCCTGCCTGGCTCAAGGTTGATTCAGTCTTCCATCCTTCCGAGAGTAAAATGAGAACCCAAATTGATGGGGGAGGGGGTGAAATACTGACATTGTAAATCACTCAGAGAATGCTATAAAGCACCATGGTGCGGTATATAAGTGTTATTGCTATTGCTATAAAGCCAGCTTCCACCAGTAACTCTTTCTCAGTTGTAAGAAGCGGGCAATGGAAAATTAATGCCAAGAAAACAGCAAGGACTAGTCCAGACATCTGATAGGAGTCAACAGTGACTCCAAGGCACTAAAAATAAGTAAAACAACAAAACAAAACCAAAATAAATAAAGCAGGTTTCTTTTAGAGCTGCTGAATCTCAGGGCGGAGGTTATTCCAATGGGCAGTGTCTGTTACCAAGAAGGCATTTTGTCTATGTTCTACTAGAATAGGGGTGGGCAAACTTTTTGACTCACGGGCCACAATGGTTTCTAAAATTTGACAGAGGGGCCGGGCCAGAATAGGATGCGATGCAATGGTGCCATTTCATGAACCCAAAGTAAGAACTGATTTAATCCAGATTTTAATAATTTAGGAAACTAGAAA
>JANHFJ010007566.1:19702-31209 GCA_032468195.1 Cerberus rynchops | reverse complement strand
ATGAAAGTGAAGGAATAAAAGATTAGTCTAAAGAATAAGTAATAGATATGTATACATATTAAGATAAGATAAATAAATAAAATGATGAACTAGAATATAATTATAAAGGAAGACTATGAAAGAATAGCTTCAACTTATAAGTATGTCAAGTGTGTGTGCATATATACAGTATAAGTTCTTTTGTATCTAAATGGGATGGTAACCCTGTGCATGTATTCCTCCTGATTATGTTCAAAGGTTTAATTGATTCAGAAAAACCAATACAATGTAATGAACATATTTGTGTCCGCTTTGTAGAAAAAGCAGAAGTCCACATTTGTGGAAAATATCAGTATTAGTCCAAAACAATTAGAATCCAAAAACCATGGCAAGAATTAAACTGGTCAAAATAAAATACATGATCAAAATAAAACACATGATCATCTACTTTTGCTTTCAAAGCAAATGACATCCACCATGGCTTTAAGTGAAAGCAAAAGTAGATGATCAATTAGATAAATTAATTAAACAGGGTGTCCTTGAACCAGCTGATCATGCTGCATGGGAATCCCCTATTTTGATGATGTCATAGTTTCAGCCCAAAAGCAACTTTTGGACCACCTGTGCACAGTACTTAGCTGATTTCAACAAGCAGGGCTCAAGGTTAAACAAGAAAAGTATAAATAGAATTCCTAGGCTATCTAATAGATGCGAAGGGGCTACCCACCCATAGAATCCCAAATTTGAGCAATTTAAGAAGCCCCACTCCTATTACCAAAACTGAACTCTATCGTTCCTGGGATTTTTACATTTTTGCAGCATCTTTTTGCCCCACAAGGCTTCTATAGTCGAACTACTCCATCTAGTGTTACTTAAAAATCTACCATGTGTTTGGGGCCGAAAAGAAGAGACTACATTTAATGCTGTAAAATCTCAATTAACTTCAAAAAATGAACTTATTCAATATAACGAAAATCTCCCCTTAGTAGTGGTCTGCAATGCTTCCCCTTTCAGAATGGGTGCCGTCTTAAGCCACAAACTTCCAAATGAGTTCGGTAGCACTCATTTCCTTCTTTTCCAGGACTTTATCGCCAGCCAAAAGAAACTATAGCCAGATCGATAAGGAGGCATTGGCTGTTGTGGCAGGCGTAAAAAAATTTCATGAGTACATCTAGGGCCGCCACTTTGAATTAGTAATGGATCATAAACCATTGCTCAGTTTGTTAGCAGGCAATTGACAAACTCCTCCAATCTTATCTCCATGCATGGCCTATTGGAATATCTTTTTAGCAGCTTACTCGTACATCACAGGTGGAATTCAATTTTTTTTACTACCGCTTCTGTGGGCATGGCTCGGTGGCCATGGCAGGGGGCGTCATGTGACTGTGTGGGCAGTTTCTGTAAGCAGGGCAATAAAGATTAGGCTAGAAACAACACCAGAATGTTCTTTTCCTGCCTTCCTTACAGGATTAACCCTGTGAAGTGGAAAAAAACAAAAGGGGATTTCTTCTAACAATTGGTTCTGAACTGCTTAGAAAATTTACTACCGGTTCTAGCGAACCTGCTAGAACCTGCTGAATTTCACCTCTGCCTTGGTTCCTAGAAGAAAGAATGTTATTTTGGCTACATATTCCCTCAACTATCTCTATTCGCCCTTTCCTTTGCTACAGTTCTATCCAGCCTCTCTGTGGCAATCCTGAAGACATTCCAAGATGGCTCCAAGGATGACAGAGACTTCTGTGCTTTTCTTTATCAGCCAATTTTCTTCAATATCATATTGTATTGGGGTGTTCTCTGCATTTTCACCAAACAGCTATAATGGGGACAATTATGAATAACGTAGTATTCAGACATGAATTGAGTAATGCCTGCATGAAAAAACTAAATCTTGAAAAAACTTGCACCATTTTTCTAAATCTTTTTAATTCCTTATTAGTAACTCTCTAGAAACATGAAATATATTTTTCTTTTATTTCCTATCTTGTTGTCATGGCAAGCTCAGGGTCACATGAGAAATAAGAAGACAATTCCTCTAGTGGTTTCTGAACAAATCATGGCCTGAGGAGTTACACACAGAAGAGGTTAGGCTATCTGGTAAGCAGCAGGCACAGCTGCCGTGAGTCCCTGAAGATGCAGAGTCTGAACTACTCTCATTTTTGGGACTCACCCTATGTCAGTGGTGGTGAACCTATGACACACATGCTGTTTTAGCCGAAAACCCAATCTTTCTACTGCAAAAAATACACGAGACGCGGGTCTGTTTGGATGACCGTGAAGATACCCATTTATTTGCATTCGCGAGTAAAACTCATGATGCGCTAGCTTAGCTTTTGCTTACAGGTGGGCCGCTGGTTTTATACATTCCTGCGGCTCCGCCTGTCAGTGATCTCATTGGCCGGAGTGTCCTGACCAATCAGGACCCTCTGGGCTGGCAGCCAATCGGCTGCCGGTTCACAAGTTTGCATGGGCGGACTAGAGGGAAACTCTGTCTGTGCATGCGCAGGATGCAACACCGCTCCCCTCTTGGATGGAGTGTTCTCGATTCTTCTGATTGCGCATGCGTAGTCAGTTAGGTAAGTTGGGCGGCGCCTGTTTCTGCCTGAATGGCGTAGGCTCTGTTCATTTGTGGCCACGGCACCGAAGAGAGAAGACGGACTATCCAGGACGTCTTCATGTGGATTACTCTGCAGCAGAGAGGACGGCGGCAGCGGCGGCTGGGCCTGTGCAGCAGCTTTGGTATTGAGTGTGGCCTGAGGTAGGTTTGCATTGTTGTGGTTGTGTTGTTGGTTCCTTCCTGGCCCCTGCCCCTCCCTGTGGTACTCTGGGCTGTGCCCAGGGCACCCGTAGCCGTTGTTTTGGCTGGCTTCCTTGGTATCCTGGCCCCTCAGTTGGTCGACATGCCTTCTCCATAGGCGGTCGTCCTGTAACTGTATTTCGTATGATTTTGGTCCGGTTGACCACACTATGGTCCCGGGCACCCATTTTGGTGGCCCTGGGTAGTTTCTTGCAAAGAACCCCTCCCCTCTTGGAAGGTCCTTGTCCCGGGGGGGTGTTGGTGCCTCTATCCTGGGGAGGTCGTCCGGGTGGACCCGGTTAAGGGGGATCTTGATTTTCCGGCCCATGAGCAGGTCTGCAGGGCTGCGGTTAGACATTGGGGAGGGTGTGGAGTGTTGGGCAAGGAGGAAGGTGTTGATTTTTTGTTGCAAGTCACTGGCGGTCATGTGGCCAATGGTTTCTTTGATGGTTCTGACGGCCCATTCTGCCCTCCCATTCCCCGCCAGGTTGTACAGTGCTGAGGAGGCATGTCAGATGCCCAGGTCCATCAAGAATGTGTTGAAGTTGTCTGAGGTGAATTGGGGCCCGTTGTTGGAGACTATTACATCAGGGAGGCCATGAGTCACAAACAATTTTTGTAGTGTTGCAATGACTGCTTCTGTTGTGGCCAAGCGCATTGGTTGGACCTCTGTCCAGTTTGAGTGGGCATCAATGATTATGAGTAGCATGTGTCGCTGAATGGGGCCAGCAAAGTCTATGTGTAAATGAGACCACGGGTTGTGTGGTAGTTCCCATTTTTGGGCAGGGGCAGCTGGGGGGGCTGCCCTGGATGACTGACAGGGGGAGCATTGTTTGATTCTATTTTCAATGTCTGTGTCCAGGCCAGGCCACCAGACGTAGCTTCTGGCTAAGGCTTTCATTCTGATGATGCCTGGGTGGCCTTCGTGGAGGGATGCCAGTATTTTGGGCCATAGTGATGGGGATATGACAACATGATTCCCCCACAGTAAACAACCCTTAAGCATGGACAGTTCGGTTTTTCTGGTTTCATAGTGTTTGAATTCCCCTCCCTGCTGTTGAGCTGGCCAACCTTTCAGCGCCCAGTGCAATACAGTGGCCAGGATAGGGTCATTTGGGTTGAGCTTAGCGATGAGGCTGGCCGTGATTGGGACATCTGGTAGTTGCTCCAGGAGGAGGGTCTGGAGGGCTGGTGCTGGATCAACCAGATTGATTTGCACCAGGCAGTGGCTCAAGGCATTTGCGTTTGCTATTTGTTTGCCCAGTCGGTATTCTAATGTATATGAGTAAGCTGCTAGGAACTCAGTCCAATGGGTAAGGCGGGGTGACAATACTTGAGGGGTTTGTTTGTCCCCAGCTATGAGGCCCAATAAGGGTTTATGGTCGGTGATAAGTGTGAATTTCCGGCCATAAAGGTAGTCATGGAAATGCTTGATTCCTGCCACAATGGCCAGAGCCTCTTTGTCTAGTTGGCTGTAATTCCTTTCAGCTGCTGATAGGGTGTGGGAAAAATATGCAATTGGGGCATTTGACCCATTGGGGAAAATGTGGCTGAGGACAGCCCCCACCCCATATGGAGATGCATCACAAGTTAATTGAACTGGGGTGGACTCATGGTACTGAACTAGCAAGCTATCCGATATAACCAAGGTCTTTGCAGCCTGGAAGGCTTGCTGCTCCGGGGCACCCCAGCGCCACGGAGTTGATTTGTTGAGGAGCCTGTGGAGGGGTTCAGCCACTGTGGCTTTCTGTTGCAGGAACATGCTATAGAAATTTAACAATCCCAAAAATGCCTGAAGTTCCATTTTATTTCTTGGGGCTGGTGCATTGTGGATGGCTGCTGTTTTATCCCTGGTTGGGTGGATGCCTGCAGCATCGATTCTGAACCCTAAGAATTCTACTTCTGGAACTCCTATTAAACACTTGTCTCTTTTAACTTTGAGACCGGCTTCCCTAAAACGTTGTAATGTGGTTCTCAGTTTGTTGACAAGTTCAGTGCGATTCTTTGCCGCTATGAGTACATCATCAAAATATGGGGTGATTCCCGAGATGCCCTGTAACAAACACTCCATTAGTGCTTGGAATATGCCTGGGGCTGTGCTAACCCCAAATTGCAATCGTGTGCACTTGAAAGCCCCCCTGTGGGTTACTATTGTTTGTGCCTCGGCTGTGGCATCGTCTACAGACAGTTGCTGGTAAGCTTGTGCCAGATCCAGTTTCGCGAAGATTTTTCCTTGTCCCAGGGAATGGAGGAGGTGTTGAATTACTGGGACCGGATATGCATGCCATTGTAGGGCCTTATTCAGGGAACATTTATAGTCTGCACAAATTCTCACTGAGCCATCTGGCTTGATTGGGGTTACAATTGGGGTTTCCCATTTGGCATGGTTGACTGGCACCAGGATCCCCTGGGCTATGAGTTTGTCTAGTTGTTTGTCCACCCTAGGTTTAAGAGCCAAAGGGACCCTGCGTGGTTTGAGTCTGATTGGAGGCACCCCAGGGTCTAGGCTAAAAGATATAGGTGTCCCCCGGTATTTCCCCAGCTCACCATTAAAGACGTCTTCAAACTCCTTGGTGATGTTGTCAGCCACGTCTTTGCTCACTTGGGAAATTCCTGAGATGCTGAGACCGAGGTGGTTGAACCAATTCATTCCCAGGAGGCAGGGGAAACTTCCTTGCGCGATCAAGATAGGCAGGTAGCCTGAGAATTGTTTGTATTTCACTGGGAAGTCCCCCTGTCCCAGTACAGGAATGTGCTTCCCTTGGCAGTCCCTCAGGGTGGTCGATGTTGGGGTTAAGTCTTTTACCTTGAGTGAAAGTTGAAAGCTTTTGATTGTCTTCCATGACACTATGGTGACTGGGGATCCCGAATCCACTTGCATTTCACATTGCCTGCCGTTTATGCTGACCATGGTGCTGATCTTCCACTCAGTACCGTCTTTTCCAGAGGTTTGTTGAATATTGAAATTGTGTGGCATTCCTCGTTGGGCTTCTGCGGGTGGTTGGGTGACCACCTATTGTTGGGGTTTGTCCCCCTTCTGCTGAGTGCGCCATGTGGCCCCCCTGTTTGCCTGCTGGGTGGCTGGGTTGCCGGGGTTGGAGATCTGCAAACACGGGAAAGATGTCCCTTTTTTAGGCATCGGAGGCAAGTTGCTTGGAGGAAGGGACAGTTGGACCTCAGGTGATTCCCATTGCATCCCCCACAAAATGTTTGGCACCGGCTGGTGGCCATCTTGGGCCCCCTCATGGGCTTGACCAGGTGGACGTTGCCATCTTCGGCCAGTTCTTCCTCTGCATCTTCCTCATATGTTGCCTGAAAGACATTGGTTTGTTTCTTGCCTTCCTGAGATGGGTAGGCTGCTTCAGTGGCCAAGGCATCTTCAAGTGCGGCCATGAGGGTTAGGGATGGTCTGGCCATTAGTCTTCTTTTTAGGCTGTCATCTCTGAGACCACAAACCAACTTGTCCCTCAGCAACCGGTCGAGTTGGACTGTGAAGTCACATTCAGATGCAAGGGACCTTAGTGTAGCTATGTAGTCAGCAATGATTTCCCCCTCTGCTTGGTGCCTTTCAAAAAATTTGCTCCTTCGGGATACTTCTGACGGATTTGGAGCATAGTGGGACTGTAGTTTTTCTTTCAATTCCAACCAGTTTACTTCCATCATGTTCTGCAGGGATACTAGAGATCTGGCCATTTGGTAAACTGGCTTCCCGCAGTAGTTTAGGAAGATGGCTTGTTTCTCCTTATCCGGAATGCCACTTAGTTGGCTTCCTATGAGGAAGAATTCGAACCTCTTGATGAATACGTCCCATGTTTCCGTCTTCGGGTCAAATGGGTCGAACGAGAGGGTGGGGGTAGCCCCGGTAGTCGGTGTGGTGGCCATCTCACGTAGCTTAGCTCTTTTGCACAATCTTCATTTCTGGTCTTCGGTTTTTTCGGCTCGAGTGGGTTAGGAGAGATGTTTTCTCTTCATCCCACCCTCGTCGCCAGTGTTTTAGCCAAAAAACTCGAAATACTCGAGATGCAGGTCCGTTTGGATGACTGTGAGGGTACCCATTTATTTGCATTCATGAGTAAAACTCATGATGCACTGACTGGCTCTCAATGCAGGCGGGCCGCTGGTTTTAACTCTTCCCGTGGCTCCGCCTGTCATTATTCTTATTGGCCGGAGCATCCTGACCAATCAGGACTCTCTGGCCTGGCAGCCAATCAGCTGCTGGTTCACAAGTTTGCACGGGCGGACTAGAGAGAAAACTCCGCCCGCGCATGCACAGAATACAACAGGAATATATATTCAGAGAGAGAGAGAGAGAGATTGCAAGAGTCATAAGTGTGAAGATTGGGTCATTAGTAGCTTTTTTTAGCATGTCATAACTTCCACAGTCCATAACTTTGAACAGTCACTGAACAAATGGCCATAAATCAAGAACTATCTATATTTAAGCCCTAGCTTTGTGAATTAATTTAACATTTGGAATCAAATTCATTTAAAAAACTAAGAGGCCATGAGTTCAAGTCCCACCTTATCCATGAAAGCTAGCTGGGTGACCGTGGGCTAGTCAATCTCTCAGCCCAGCCCCTCACCCAGTGTTGTTGTGGGGAAAATAGGAGGAAGGTGTGTTAGATATGTTAACTGCCTTGAGTTGTGTGTAAAAATGATACAAGCAGGATACAAACAAACAAACAAACAAACAAACAAATAAATAAATAAACCACAGATCTCTTACACTCATTCTTACATCTCACATGCACCCCTATATAGAACTTCTAAAATTTAAACAATTGTTGTTTCCATCTAATGGAAAAATGTTCCAGAAAACCAACTGGTTGAGCACAGCTTCTAAGTAGATTAAATATCAAATGAATATCCATCTCAAAGGCCACGTGACACGTGGTGCCATGTTTCTGCCATCAATGTGTTGAAAACTAGACATTGGAGAAAACTGGAGGAAAAAGCACTAGAAAGTAGGGGAATACTAGAGCACTGAGAACAGATCAATTGATATGTCTTGGAAGGTAGAAGCAGCTGTGAGGAAAAAAATCAGATCCTAAAAAGAAATAAGGTGCAATCATTGTTATCATCAGGAAGCCTATGAAAAGCAGGAAAAAAAGACAGGAAGAAGACTCTTGGATATAATAGTTCTCGAGGTCAGGGAAGAAATCTCACTCATCTGTCTTATTTTTGTTTCCGTATCTGTTGATCCAAGAAAACGTGAATCCAAATTTCACTCTATGCAAGGTGGTAAAGTGGCTATTAGGTTAGAAAGGATTGATTGCAGGGGGAGGTCAAAAAAGTTAATATGAAGGAACAAGGAGTGTAAAAATGACAATGGGCAGGGTTTCATCTAGCAGTTGCCATATTGCCAATTTGATACCACCTCCGGACAGACCTGGTTGAGCAAGAGTTTGAGTGAGGACAGACCTGGTTAGCAAGGATTTGAGTGAGGTGCCGGGAACCACATCCTATAAAGTACCAGGTTTTATTCCATTATTAATGCAGGATTTTCCAAATTCTACATAGACTTCATTGGTTCGGCATAACCATGATTATATCTGAATGCATGTTTGCAATACACAGATAACACAAAAAAGCAGTATGAGTTTATCAATCCTCAGGTTGCTCATTTGTGCTGTAGGTGACACCCAACAAGTCAGGGAGAAAGTAAAACCAGAATTATTTTCCTTGCCAGCTCATTTCTCATAGACATGGAGTTGTTTTTGTAGTTCTGATTCTGCACTTGCTGTCTCGAGTGCTACAGTCCATTAAGAGACTTATCAGACAAAGCTGTGCTGTTCATTTAACTGGCTCTCTCCTCTTGTGCAACACACATGCCGGTTGCATTAATACATTATCCTAACTAAAGTAAAGGAACAAAGATTCATAATAGGCAGTTTCAGGTGACGAAATGCTTGATGCAAGGCTTGAAAAGGATTATCCAGTGTTCCTGTAGGGAAAGATTTCCCAAGGAGCTTTGCCATTTAATTAATTCTCTATATTCTATCTCCATAATACAGCCTTAGGTCCATTTTAAAGGAACTCTGAGTAGTAGCCAAGTGAAGCATTTTCTATCTTGTCTCTCCTAACTGTATTCTACTCATTTATAAAGCTGAATGACCTTGACAATTTCCAAATGCTGCTTAATGCTCCAGCCTCTGCACTACTCCGATTTTTTTTTTAATTATTTTTGGAAAGGAAAGAGTTTGCCTTTTAAGGTGATTTGCCAGACATCAAAACAAAAATGCAAAATTCAACTGGTTTGCTAAGTACAACTCCAAGATTTGTAAGATTACAGTATTCTTTTTCTCGATCATTTAAATCATAAAAATTCCATTTTTCAAAATTTTAATCTTTTTTGTTACAAAGGCTGAAAATGCCTTTCTGTTCATTTATTTTAGCTGTCTCTTGCATGTACACAGCTGCATCCATTGACTTCATCCTCCATTGCTGAAAAAATTTGTGCAGCTGAAATAAAAAGCGGTTAGTGAAATTATTTCATCTGGCTTTATGCTGACACTTGCCTTTAAAATCTTAAATGGTTTCAGGCCCAGATCTTATAGCTATTCTCATGCCAGTCAGACCATTCTTACCCTCATAGTGAGTTTTTACATGTTCATTGTGCCCTTCCACAATTAGACTGGATAATCCCTTATATGTAACTGAGAAATCTGGAGAGATGTTCCCATAAATTTGGAAATTTTTGCAATTGTTGTCAACTGAATAAAAATGCAAAACATCTCACCAGAGGACTCAGAAGACAAGTCTGCTAATTGTACCAATTGATAAATTGTTTTCTTCTGATGCATTTTACTTTCTTCTGAGTCTTGTAGGTCAGAATGAGTCTGATTGCCTTTCAGATAAACAGATTTCCAGATATTAGATTGTACCTTATAAAATAATGCACAATATTTCTCAATCGGTGCGTTTGGTGAGTGGGAATAAAACCAAGGAGCCTTCATTATGTTCTATTTTTTAAAATATCTTGCCCAGAGACATTTATCTGGTATCACTTTTAAAATTTTGTTCTGGTAGATCTTTAATGTTCTGAAGCTTGTGCTTTTCTGAGAAGAATGATTTGTGTTGATTTGAATTACTGCTCTTTTCACATTTATATTATTTAATTAGTGCCTATGCTTTTATTATACACTGTTTGTACTTCTAGTCAGTTTGAATTGTCTATATATTGCAGGGTGCCATATAATTTATGGCTTCATTGTAGAGAATTGATCCAAGAAGCCCACAATTTTTTTTTTCATTGGATTTAAGAAGTTGTCTTTAGTGTCATCCCATTTGGTTGAGTTGGCAGGGATAATCCATTCAATATGCAACTACAGTTTCATCGAGTCTCCCATGTGACCAGTAGTGGAATTCAATTTTTTTTTACTACCAGTTCTGTCGGTGTGGCTTGGTGGGGGGGTCATCTGACTGGGTGGGCAGTTTCTATAAGAAGGGCATTAAGCTAGAAACAACACCAGAATGTTTTTTTCCTGCCTTCCTTACAGGATTAACCCTGCAAAGTGGGAAAAAAACAATATTTCTTTTAACAACGAGTTCTCCGAACTGCTTAGAAAATTTACTACTGGTTCTAGCAAACCTGCTAGAACCTGCTGAATTTCACCTCTGCATGTGACTCATCTAAGACAAAAGTGGTACTGAAGAAAGCTGCAAGTGACACAGAAGACTAACAACAGGTAACTAGACATTGTTTCAAATGTCTGGAGAAAATGTGAAATATTTTATAAAATTCTAGAATTGAGCAAGTAAAGAGAAGAACTAACAAGAGTTTGCCAGGGGACATTTATGAGATGTTTATGAGAGTCCTAAACAAATTGTCCCTCCAAGTCTAGAGTTTGCCCATGACTGTCATGAGCACCTGAGACAGGAACAAAAAGAAATACAATTCTGGTGGTTCATTAAAAAGCAAAGGTGAAGAAGAGTGGACAGCAGTCTTCAGCTTTGAGCTGCAATGCTTTTGGCCTGTTTCTCTTCTGACCTAAAAACACTCTAGCACAGGCCTATCAAACTGGCAGCCCACAGGCTAGATATGTCACATACAGGCCACACCTATCCCGGCTCCACAAAGGCAAAAAACATTGTGATACGTCATGATCCAGCCCATGATGTGATCGAGTTTGACACCTGTGCTAGGATATATTTGCAACAAACTCAAACTCACAGAAGAAAAAGTCAAAATACTGGAGCAAGCTCAACTGAGAAGAAAGGAGAAGGATTTCTCAGTACTGTACATCGAGGGTTCCTACAGGCTTTATAATAGAAATTGACTTTGGGAGCAACTCTTCATAAGGAAGAGAAACAGAAGAGCAAACCCACTGGATGAGAGGAGAGGCAGAAGCAAAACAAATAGAAAATACTCTGCATCAGAACTTAGAAACAGTTTTCAGGACTTTGCAGATGGAACATGATGATATCAGGGAGTCAAAAGAGACACTGTGGAATAGGAACAGATAGAAAAAGATATTCCACTTCATAGTAGATGAAGATTAACTACTACAGGGAATTTATACAACTGCATACCAACCAACCCATTGAGGTTGTCAATCAGAGGCATGGATCTTATGGAATTATAATAATTATCATTACATAATTACTTCCTATTAATTTGTGTGGAAATACTATTGGGGGATTCCTGACCTAATAATAACATCTGTGAAAAAGAAGTAAAGCTTTAGTTGAACATGAGCTAGCAGTATGATATAACACAAAAAAGGTAAATTAT